>CAUYSK010109891.1:0-50676 GCA_963575035.1 Avahi laniger
ACCAAGTCCCTTTTTGTGCCTTTCCTTTTGCTCTCCATTGCTATGACAATGGATCTGGTCATCACCTGTGGGGTATGGATCACTCTCTGTACACCTTTATCTTGCTCTTGCTCTATAATCCTATCTTTCTCTCCTCAATAAACCTCATTTTCATGCTTACCTTACTTTGGTGTGTCTGGTCATTCTTTGGCCATGAGCACTCTAAGAACTGACATTTCAGACTAAAACCTGACACTTCAAGACAGATAACTCTCTGGAGTTATGTGCCTTCTTACTTACTCTGGCACAAATAGTCTGGATTGTTTTTCTCTACTAAAGAGTGTGACAGAATGCTTCCTTTCTCTGAATATAAAAAGGACTATATAAATGAAAAATCCAAAACAGCAAAACTATTTCTTCCAAAAATATCACACTATAATATTATAATTTCTTGTTTTTATTGAGTTCATAGAGAGTCCTGCTGTTTGTGAAGAGAGCTATCAACTCAGTGTTGTCATCTGTAGAATGAAGATATGAGGTCATATTCTTCTGAGCTATTAGTTCAGAATTTTCTTAATTCTGGTTTTCCAAATATCTGGTGGACATCACAGAGACAAAAATGTTTGCATTTTTGACTGAATGTTTTAGTTTTCAAATGTTTGCCATCATGCAATCAGCTGGAATGCATGAGAAAATGGAATAAAAGTAAAGATTTGAAGTCAAAAATCTTTAAATAGATAATATATACTTGTTTCCTGGGATGACTCATATTTTGCCAAAGAAAAAGGAGCACAAATTTTAAAATCAGGAATCCTGGGTTGGATTCTCTCTTTTCACACTTACTATGTAAATTAAGCAAGGCTCTTAATCTCCATGAGTCTCAGCTTCTTCACCTGTACTTTAACAGTAACTCTCAATTCAAAAATTTAAATAAAATAATTATGCTACCTGTAATATTATCTGTAATACTAATGTAAATATTATATTATTTGTTTTCTGTTATTGTGTTGGGACTTAGAAAATGACATCCCAAAGTATTGTGCTTTGGCATGCTGGCCACTTTTTAATTAAAATAAATTGGAAGACCTTACTTAGGATCTGTCTCAGAATCAAGGACTTTCTAACCTTTCCTTAACCTTTCTATCTACCAAGTGTAGGGAGGGGCTCTCCCTGGGATTTCTTTATCTGACTGAGGAAACTTCTTTCCAAAAGAAATACAATTGTCTTAAACTCCCTCCCTAGGAATCTTGTTAAATAACCAGGAAAGATTAATGACTAGAGAAGAGAAGAAACTAGAAGAGAAAAGACTAAAAGTCTTCATCCCCAGACAGACTTTTCATCTATTCTTCTGAGGGCAGCTCCAGGAGATCATGTGGCAGACTTTATCTGCATAACAAGATGACTTTTGTTCATAGTGCAGTTTTGCCCCTCATCTTCTTGTAACTTGTTGGTTCTATTCAGTTTCCAAAGAAAATTATTTACAAACTATTGTCTGTCCTCTGGGCTCACTCATTTCCCTTAAAAATCATTTAATACTCCTCAAAATTGCCCACATTCTCCCATTTCTCTGCTCCTATGAAGAGGGTGCTATTTAAGCTTCAATCATCTGGCCCTTCTTTGAGTCTCCTATTTTATATGGCTCCCATGCTTGTGCAGTTAATAAATTCATATACTTTCTCTCTGTTAATCTGTCTATTGTCAGTTCATTTCAGCAGACTCAAACCTTCAAAGGTAAAGGAAAGTTCTCTTTGCCCCATACTTGTTATTGTCATTTGTTCCATTAATATAAACAATATATTATTTGCAATTATTAATACAAATCTGAGGTATAACTCTTTTTAACTATCTGCCTTTACTAGACTAAGGTCAAAGCAACTAACCTTTGATTGGAGGATCAAATATAAGTAAAATTCTTAGTACTGACTTATGATAAATGCTTCTATGATTGGTATGTTATTGTGGCTTTGTGCTTGTGATAGTGTGATTTGTAATAAGAAATATATGTTTTGGTCTTTGTCCCAGGTTTCTGGCACAAAAATCCTAAAACCTTTGAAATTTCCTGTGCAAGAGAGATTCTAGGAGCATCTTTTGTTCTAATATTTGGTCTTTAACCTCTAATACAGAACTCCTAATCCCTTAGAATTTCCTAGGTGATAGCAGGGCATTTTGTTCTACCGAGGTGACCCTTGGTGGGCTCCTCAATGGGGGCTGGTAACCAGTAAGACCAAGCAATGATTAAAAGCTTAGAACTTTCAGCCTCATCCCCCATTCCCATCTTCTAGGAAGGGAAGACAGGCTGAAGATTGAGTTAATAGTCAATCATGCCTAGGCAATGAAGGCTCCATAAAAATCCCTGAACTACTAGGCAGGAAGAGCTTTCTGATTGCTGAGCATGAGGAGGTACTGGAAAGGTGACACATCGCAGAGGGTATGGAGGCTCCATGCTCTCTCCATATACTTTGCCCTGTGTGCCTCTTCATCTGGCTCTTCATCAGTGTCCTCTGTGATATTCTTTATGAAAAACTGTCAAACATAAGTAAAGTGTTTCCTTGAGTTCAGTGAGCCATTTGTAGGTGATCAGACCTGTGGAAGGGCTTGTGGGCACCAATTCATAGCTGGTCAGTTAGAAGTACTAGAGGTCCAGACCTGTGATTGCTACCCCAAAAAGAAGTGGGGGCATTCTTGTGGGACTGAGCCCTGAACCTGTGGGATCTGACTTTAACTCTAAGTAGATAATGTCAGAATTGAATTGAATTGTAGGACACCTGGTTGGTGTCAAAGAATTGGTCAGCATGGGGGTGGGGGGAGGAGGGGCAAACATTTTGAAGACCACAAGTGTTATTCTGAGAGTACAGTAAGGGAAAACTATTTATTTCTTCTACTTTACAGTAGAAATGAGGCACAAGACCACATGTAAATCTCCAGCAAATGGTACTGAGAACTCCCCCAATATTACCTCATTAAGGAAGAATCATAAACAGGAAACATTGACTCCAAATAAATTCCATGAACTTTCTAAAATGATTTCCCTAATCAAGCAAGTTTTGGTAAAAATAATGAGTGCAAATTTTACTATTACATGAAAATGTCTCTTAATAAAGATCATTTACATGCAAAAGAAATATTTCACTAGAAGTAATTTTAATTATATCTTCAAATACATCTTTTGACACAAATATTTTCTTTTCCCTGGATTCCCACATCTTTTTCCTACTTCATAAGCTTCCTTTAATCCACCATAGAAAACTCTAGTTTAAAAGTTCTATTTCCTAAAAATAATGAAAAGGAGAAATCAGCAGCTGTTCAATTCTCCTGAGTTAATTTCCCAACTATTCCTTTAATATAACACTTACATTTTATTATAATATTCTCTCAAACATTTATTTTCTTCAGTGAATAATATACATAGAAGATGCCAATGCACATAGAGAAAGGCAGAAATGAAAATAGCTTATTAATACAGAAGCTAAATATTTTGGTAATAGCATCACATAAAGTTTCTCATCAGCAGTGAGCATCTACTTCATTATGATTTTCTTTTGCAAATTCAAATAGCCATATATATGATAGCATCACCATCTACTGGAAATGCAAAAAGAGATGATCCCTTTTTTTCCCCATTGTAAGGGTCATGACACTCCTATAACAAAAGACAAGTTAGCAATAGAAAAGCATAACATGTTTATTTAATCAAAGTTTTACATGATATGTGAGTCTTCAGAATTAAGACCCAAAAATGAGGAAAAACTACCCATTTTTATGCTTAGGTTTGATGAAGAATGGATAGCTATGTAGAATCGTGATGGGACAAGAAGAGCATGACCTAATGGGGATAGACCGAGTGAGGAAACTTGGCAAGAACAGTCTGTTCAGATTCTTCTTGGCCTCTCTGTGCAGTATTTCTTTTCCCTGATATAGGGCAAAACGCTTCCTGGAATGGGGATCTTATGACCTACTGTCAAACAAGGTAGGTCAGAAAATTTCTTCATGGCCAGTTCTTACACAGAAAGGCAGAGGAAGATTAGAACAATATTTTTAGGTTTTATGGCCGGCTTTGGGGGAGAGGGGCTCTGGGTTTTGTGGCCTGTCTTTTTTTTGTTGTTTTTTTTTTTTTGAAACAGTCTCACTCTGTTGCCCTGAGTAGAGTACTGCGGTGTCAGTCTAGCTCACAGCAACCTCAAACTCCTGCGCTCAAGTGATCCTTCTGCCTCAGCCTCCGGAGTCGCTGGGATTACAGATGCACACCACGACGCTCCGCTAATTTTTATATTTTTAGTAGAGATGGGGTCTTGCTCTTGCTCAGGCTGTTCTCTAACTCCTGAGCTCAAGCAATCTTCCCCGCTCAGCCTCCCAGAGTGCTAGGATTACAGGTGTGAGCCACCACCCAGCCTTTGTGGCCTGTCTCAGGGAAGAGGGATTCTAGTTTCTATGGCTTGTCTCAGGAGAGAATAAGGGGCCAAATACAGGACAGGAGAAGGTGAGAGAGAAACTTTGCTTTAGGGGCTGCTTCTGAGGCCTTCACTTGGAAGTATTGTTTTCTAAGCCTCAATACAAGTGTTCAGGAAAACTTTTGTAATACTCCCTAAAAAAGTACATTGGCTGCCCCTTATCTATGGTTTCACTTTACACAGTTTCAGTTACCCATGGTCAACTGCAGTCCAAAACATGAAATGGAAAATACCAGAAATAAACAATTTATGAATTTAAATTTAAAGTTTCAAATTGCATGCCATTTTGAGTAGTGTGATGAAATCTGTCAGTATCCCACTCTGTCACATGAGTCATCCCTTTGTCTAGTATATTCCATGCTGTATACACTATCCACCATTAGTCACTGAGTAACCTGTTTGGTTATCAGATCTACTGTTGGGGTATGTCAGAGCTTGTGTTCAAGTAATGCTTATTTTACTGAATAATGGCCCCAAAGCACAAGAGTAGCGATGCTGTCATATTAACAGTTTTACTTTATTATCAATTATTGTTATTAATCTCTTCCTGTGCCTAACATAAATTAAACCTTATATGTGTGTGAATCAGAAAAAAAAAATATAGTATATAGAGGTTTGGTACTATCCTCAGTTTCAGGACCATATCCCTCTTGGATAAGGGGGAACTAGTGTGACAGTCAAGAGATAATTTAAAATATGATATATTAAATAAATAAACATTAGGGACCAATATTTAAATGTATGACATCAATGCATATAATATATGTGATTTCTTACAAATCAACCTTATTACCCAATATTTTTATGGCTTAATGAGAAAGAAGAAAATAAATTATTTCACGAATTAGTGAAATAATTTTAACTTTGAGAGGATGTAAAAATATCTTAGCCTATTCTATTCACAAAAGGTAAAGCTAATTAATACAAGAGAGAATTTTACTGTTTGCTAAAAGGATTATCGAAGTTATATTGTCTATGTCTGAAGCAACTTTGGGCATAATTTAAGGAACTTACTTGATAACTGCATCTTTTTAAATCTAGAACAATTTACCTAAAGTGATTACATAATTTTCACTGTCAATTTGATTGAAGATTTTGTTTAAATACTTTATTGTAGAGTGCATTGGCAGTCCCACAGAAGATTAGATGACACAAATTACTTCTTTTTTTCTGATTCTGATGTTAAATGCCAATCTTCCCATATTCTCCCTACCTATACCTTACATTACATTCAATCCAAAGTAGTCACTGTTCACCTAACACCTTCCATGTGTTCCCATCTCTGTTCCTTGTTTCATGTGATTTCTTTCTGGCTGTTCCTATTATGGTTTGTATGGAAATATCCCTCCAAAATCCACAGTTTGGAACCTAATGCCCAGCGTGATAGTATTAAGAGGTAGGGCCATTTGGGAAGTGATTAAATCATGAGTGTTCCATTTTTGTGAAGGGGATTAGTGCTCCTATAAAAGGGGTTGCAGGGAGTGTTCTAGTCCCTTTCCCCCTCTTGCCCTTTCTACCATATGAGGACACAGCACAGCATCTGTCCCCTCTGGAGCAACAAGGCACGGTCTTGGAAGCAGAGAGCAAGCACTCAACAGACACTGAATCTTCTGGCACCTTAATTCTGGACTTTCCAGCCTTCAGAACTGTGAAAAATAATTTTTTTATTATTTATAAATTACCCAGTCTGTGGTGTTTTGTTATAGCAGCATGAATGGTCTAAGACAGACCTCATTTCTGACTGTTGAAATTCTATTCTATCCTCCAAAGTCATCTTGAGAATCACTTTAACATGGAGCCTTCCTGGATTTCTTTCCCTCCCCAATTTTAAGCTTATATGATCACTCTATCCTTTGAACTCTCACATCACTTTGAACTTTTCTAAGGCACTAATATTTTTATGTTCATGTTGTGCTATGGTTAATTGTGCATTTTTCTTAGATCCATTCCCCATTACATTCATTATGGATTCAATATATTCAACATTTAATGAGCATCTTCTATATATAGACCATGTGCCTTGTTCAATAAAAATAAATACGACATTATTCCATTCTCATGAAATTTACCTTGAAGGCATGACCCACTCATTTTCTGACCCTTCACACCTTACACAGTATTGTACATATTTTAGTCATACAGACAATATTTGTATAATTGAATTAATTTATTGCATTAACATATAAACATAAGAAATGCAGTTAATAATTTTGTATTTATATCTGATGGAAAGTCACTGCTTCTCTCTAAAAGCTGATATAATAAAAGTAACTACTTTTTCCCTTAATTTGCAGGATGTTACCTAATATGAAGAAAAATTGAATGTCACACAGGATAATATTTTAAATAATTTTTTACATCATTATCCTATCCTAGAGGCAAGATCAAACTTAATTTACATAATTAGGGACTCCATAAACACATTATGTTTTATAAAGCACCTTCTGGGTCACATTGTATGTTGTTGTATAAAACAGAAAGGGAATAAACTAAATTCAAGTCTAATCACAGAAACACCAGCGATTAAAATTGTTTTCAAATAATTTACAGATACATGAACTGCACAAAGTTATTTTTTCCTGAATAGATACACAGCATTAAAGTTGTAAGAAAGACAAAATGTCTGCCAAAATTAAATTAAAAGTAATTGCAATTGTTCATGAGTGCTTTCTCCCTGGGTAATTTGCATATGATCATTCATATACATGGGATTTATGCTAGAAAGTCTGCTAAAAAGTCATTTTTACTACTTTTAATCCTTTTGGCAATTGGATTATCTAGCTTGTGCAGGGCAAAAAAATTATACATACCAATAGATAAGTGCCGAAAAAAAATTACTTCACAAATGTGATAAGAGATAGTTTAGCATTTGCATCCATACAAGGCCATAATTTACAGACTAAATAGAAAGGTAAAAATAACATAGTCTCTTACCTATTAAGGAAAGTATTTTTCACTTCATTAACCAAAAAAAAATAGGTCATGTGTACACACTCACATACAGTTACACATCATTAACCTATTGAGAAAATTTTTTAAAAATTCTTTACACTTCCTGAATAGAGTTTATAAAGAGATCTTTTCACCCTATAATTTGAATGTACATCTCAGTCAAATCTTAGGATCTTTGCTTAAACTTCAGCTATGTTTCCATCAAATAATAGGAGAAATCTACCTTCTAAGACTAAAGTATTTTCCTAAGTACATATGCCACTTTGTTATAGATAAAGTGCTAGCTAGAATTGTTTTAAACTAATATATGTAAAAAAATGAAAAGACTGTGAAATGACTGTACTTATTTATTGAAAACTTATTTTTGGTAGAGTAATAAGTGTTTAGTTCTATAACTTGAAGCAAAAACTTGGAGAGCATTTTTCAAACCAGATAAATTCTACTATCCACTGAACAGAGACAAATAATTATTAGTAAAGTTCTATTTTCCTTATTTTCTGTGAAAATAATTTTGCTCAAAAACATATCCAAGAGTTTCTGGCAGGCAATATACTAGAGTCTGTTCAGACTGTGTGTGTGTGTGTGTGTGTGTGTGTGTGCACGCGCGTGCGTGTATGTGTGTGTGTACACCACTCATACTACAGGTAGGGTGGCTTAAAGTATTTTTCTTGCTACTGAGTAGACTCATGTTGAACAATTTTATCCTAAAATGGTTCTTCTGATAGTATTATAGATCAGAATAAATTTTGAATCAGGATTAATACACATTTGCTGCAAAGAGCCAAATAGTAAATATTTTAAGAATTGTGGGCCATTTATGATCACTGTTGTATATTCTCCTTTGTTTTTTTTTAAATCCTTTTAAAAAGTAAAAACTGTTCCTAGCTCCTGGGCTATTTAAAAACAGGGTAGAGGCTGAATTTGGCTGATGAGCATAGTTTGGCAACTCCTGTTTTGAATTATCAGTAATCATGATGTAAGTTATTTAGTATATTTCAATGAATGTTTACCAAATACAAAACCTCTTCTCCTATGATTTTGAAATGGAATAAAATCAGCAGACCTGGTGTGGCCTTAGGGGGAGCTTCCAAATTCTGCTTCTTCCTTGAGCTCCCCTTACCCAAACTCTTTTGAGCTACTACACCCTCAATGGAAGTTTAACCTGCGGAGATTTCAAAAGCTCACTAGCTCTATCTGCTTGCTATATCTTCTCTCTCTTCCTCTCTGTCTCTGTCTCTGTCTCTGTCTCTCTATCTCTCTCTCTTTCTCTCTCTCACACACACACACACACACATGCATCATTCTCTACATCAAATAGACACAAAGCAGTTGGATGGAAATTTTCTTCTATTCCTGAGGACACAGAGCCTCTCAATTTGGTGGTATTTTTAAGCCATGTCTTTCTAAATGTATCGCCCTTGCCTTAAGGCAATCTATCCTTTTTGCTTTCTTCTGTCCAGACTTTTTGGCTAGCTAGGGATTTTTCTCCTCAATCCAATAAATATCAAGTACCTAATATGACAACACTAAGCTTCCCAATTTTAATGCGGATATCAATCACTCTGGGATGTTGTTAAAATGCAGATTCTGATTCACTGGGTTTGAGTTGGGGCCTGTGATGCCGCATTTCTAAGGAACGCCTAGGTAGTGCTGATGGTGAGGGCTTTGTGAGCTGTATTTTGAGAAGCAAGATAGTGAAGGATACAGATGAGTATAGGGGTGTTGAGTAGTGGTGAGTGTTATTTGAGGGAAATGTACCTTGGAAACAAATAAATTTGGACATAATACATATTTGAAAATTCAGGGAAAAACTCTAGAGGGTATAAGAACAGAACTGAGATCTTAGAAGGAGGAGGGGTTATGCAAATAAAGAGAGCAGTGAAAGGAGGAATCAGAAGAAAGCTGGAATTCCTGGCAGAGGGGACCTTACAAAGATGTTAAGTGACAATTAGAAAAATTTCTGAAACAGCAGGACAGTGGGTAATATAGAAGACAAAGAAAAGTGTAGTTAAAGCACAGAGTGAACAACAGTGGTTCAGTTCAGAAAAGAGTTTAAAAGTATCTATTAGATTTAGCAACAAGGATGTACTTGGTGAAATTGGTGAAAATAATTTTAGTAGTTATGTGAACACAAAAGCCAGAAAATAGGAGGTTGAAGAATATTTCAGGTAAGGAAAGTAGAGTTTGCTATTTTGTGTTTTTATGCTGTAAGAGATTTGAGTCTGTTTAAATCCATTTAGAAAGAAGTAGGGAGATATTGAAGACACAGGGAAGGGAGCAAATAATTAATATAATAAGTGCCCTGAGAAGGAAAGAGATGAAATCTAGAACCAAAATGGAAAGATTATCTCTGGAAATTCCTTGGTATATTTTATTGTAACAGGAGAGAAGAAATAAAAAATGAGTACAAATTTACCCAAGTCTGTATGTTTGTTGGGAGCAAGTCAAAGGGGTTCCCACTTGTGGCTTCTACGATCATTGCGAATTAAAGGGTACATTCATATTCTGAGGAGAAAGACAGTAAGACCAGGAGTTTCAAAAGTATGGAAAAGGTTATCAGTTATAGGAAATGAAAAAGAAATTTAGCTGACAAAACAACGAAAGATTTCCATGAGTATTTTGACCATAGATGTACAGTGACAGCAGTCTTAGTCCTGGCTTTTTCCACACTAGCAGGAATCCTGTCTTCCTTTTGTCAAGGTGGAACTTTTAAACTCAGCCAGGTCCCGGAGTTCTGGATGGATCTCACCCACCCTCCTCTGTTCCAAATCCCAAAGCCCTACATCCACATCTTGCTCTTTGGGCCTGGATCTCAGGTTATTGGTACAGATCTGTAGTTAAGTCAGAGTTCATTATACTCCATGAGACTTGTTTTTAATGTCTTCTCATTACCCGATGATTACTCAGTTCGCCACACACTACAAACACACTCACTTACTTGTTTGTCTAGACTCAAAACTCTCCACTAAATATCTAGTTTATAGTTCTTATAGTCAAGTCTTCATTAAATGTCTCCTAGAGGAATTCCTGATAGTCATACTCCTAAGGATATTAAATATCCCAAAATGTCCTTAACATTTTGGTAAGGTCATGCTTCTTGTTATGTGCAGAATTTATGTATTTCCATCTATTCATTGGTAGTTGACTAGTACAATCTCTAACCATCGGACCTAATTAGAAAGAAGAATTACAAAACATCTTATTTTTTTTATAATACCCACCTCTGATTCAAACTCAAATCTGACAAGGACCTAATAAAATCAGTCAAAGACATACGAGTGACTTCTCTTTCTGAGAGTCAAGCTCCAGAGCTTGATTCCTATTCACTAATATTGTTACAAGGCTTTATACAAGATGGAAAATTTCCAGTACAGAATCATCTGGAAGAAATTAATTTACAGAATAATCTTATTTCTTCTGCCTGTATTAGCAGAAAAAAGTATAGTAGGGCAAGAGGGTGGAATGGGGTGTTCAATATAATTTAATGTTCAAACTGATTTAGGGAAGCAACAAGGCATATTGGTTATGCACGTAGTTCCTCGTGGCAGCACCCGGACTGATTCCACAATTCAGACAAATTAACCTCTCTTAGCTTCCATTTCTTCCTCTGTAAAGTGAGAATGCTAATAATACCTACCTCAAAGTCTGGTGCAGGGATTACATGGGACATTCTATACACAGTAGCCTGAAAGCAGTCTGCACTGGTAGAAGGGGTATTTTATTACTGATATATGGAATTGGCCAAGACTTTCATAATAAAGTAACATATTGACTTTCACTTTATTTTATAATTGTTTTTAAGCTCTCTACAGACAGGTTACTCCCTTGTTGCTTGCCTCCTAGGGCAAAACACTCTGTTATATTTTAATGAAATGCATATTCATTCTAAAATTACATTCATAGAAGAATTAAGAAAATAAATAAGGTTGATGACATCACATTTTAAGTATAAATTTATGAAAATTAAGTATGTTTTATATTGTTAATTTGTTTTACTTAACATTGAGTTTGCTTAGGCCAGAAAAATGTGTGACCGTGTGATGGAATTGAGTGTGCTGATATCCTGAAGTACAAATATACTCTAATTTCATGAAGGCTTAGTTAACTCATCAACATGGTCAGGTTCAAAGTTATCTATGGACAGTTAGAGAGCCCCTCACATTTTACAAAGGTTCTGTGAAATTTCTGGACATCTCTTTAATCTCCATATAATATTTATTTCACATGCAGGCATTCCCCAAGTTCTAGGACACATAGATGTCAAAAGCAAATAGTAATAATTGAGTCCAGGCACAAGTTTCTCATTTCCATTTTTTTCTCCCAGCAAAGGAAGTTGGGGCATCTCCCCTCAGACTACACAATCCTGACTCAGGATCTGTTGAGTCCTAAGCCTTTGCTTCCCAAGATGGGCTTCTGCATTCAGGGAAACATGCTAAACCAAACCTCCTACAAGGAAATCTCTCTCTCTGTCTTTCTGTCTCTCTCTCTCTTCTTCCTTTTTTCTTTCTCTCTTCTTCCTTTTCCCTCCCTCTCTCCCTTTTCCCTTCTTTCCTTCCTCTGTCCCTTCTTCTCATCTTCTGTCTCATTTTTTCTTCTTCTTTCTCCCCCTCTGTCCCTCTTTTTCTCTCTCATTTCACTCCCACACACTCACATTGCTTCTGCTAAAAATAAATTTCCCTAGCAAGCATCCAGGTTTAAAACCTAAAGCATGAGAATGTTTCTCTAAAATAACTTGTGGATAGCTATGCTTTGCTTTTCATTTTTTTAAACACATGTTTTCCTGACATATCTATTGTTTTGGAAATCTATAATTAGTAAAACATAAACCCACTATTTTAATTTTCCATCTGCCAGATGTCAAGTTTTCTTTAGAGTTGTTCAAAGAACAGAAGACAACATGGCTCCTTTCATTTGCATTCTTGTTTACCAGAGTGGGTGACGATGACAGCTGTAATGAATAGCCACAGCTTAGAGAAAATGGTTTTGTTTCTTAATTGTTACTGGGCTGTGATCAGTGAAAGCCCAGGGATAAAGCATAAACTACCTTCGAAAGAATGGTGGCTTGCTGTTCTTTTAATTTTTCAGAATCTATTGTGATGAATTTTAACAGTTATCTTTAATTACTGAAGCAAATTCACCTGAACCTAAGCTATTATCAGGCTACAAATGAGATCATTATGAAGTCGAATATATCCTTTCAACGATTAACATTCTTTTTAGTAAAGAATATGTTTGAAATGAATAACTTGAAAAAATATGTTCCTTATAAGAGTTATTAATGGAACAGGGGTGTAACTTTGAGGTAAATATAGAGGTAATGGGAATTTAAGAAAGAGAAGGAAACACCCTAATTTTCCAATTTGGTAAGCCTATAGTATAAACAATCAGGTAACCATTTAACTTTTTTGTCTATCTCACCTATCTAGAATGTTCTTGTACTTACTACAGAAGACTAGAATATCATAAAGGGAAGTAGATTATTTTCAAAAGTAATTTCCATCAGTCAAAGATAATAATATTACATTACTATTCCCATATATTCTCTAATTCTACCTTCTACCTGTCCTAATCCCTTTGCATAGGTAGCTAGGAGGCAGCAGAGGGTGGGGAAAACAATCCAGACAATTTGACATAAACTAACATAAGCCAATTCACAAAAGCCACCACCTTCCTGTCTTGGTTTCTCGGTGAAGCCTCCAGGTACGGAATACCCAAGAAATTAATAAACTCACACATTCAATATAGTCTCTTTAATTTATAATATATTTTGTATTTGTATACCAATCTTCTTTTATTATTCATTTATAGCCCTTGGGACCTCACTCTTTGCCCACAATAAAAGATATTCCCAATCTTCCCCCTTTAACCATCCTCCAATGTGTGATCCAGTTGTAACACTAGTTATGGCACCCCTAATTACAACTTCCATTATTTGCTTGTAAATGGACTCATTATGATATCATTAACAAGGAAATCCTACAACTGGGATGAATAACAAAGGAGTTCCCCCAAGTCAATCTCAGGTAGATTCTCTCTTTCATTTGGTTAAACTCTCACCATGATCTTGGATTTAACTCTTACAATGGCAAGAGTATAAACACTACACATTCTATTAACTCAACAAATATTGACTGAATGCTTACTATCATCAGACACTGTTGTAGGTTCTTTGGATAATCAAGGGAATAAAAATGGTGCCATCCCTTGAGAAAATTACATTCTTTTGGAAGGAGAAAGACAACAAATATCAAAAATAATAAGTGAGGAAATAATTCAGTATGACAGAAGTAATAAATGCTCTGGGGAGAAAAAGAACATAGATTGATAAAAGGGATAAGGAGTGGATGAGGTGGCAGAGTATTTCACAGTAAGGTAGCATATTAGGCTTCATTGAAGAAGTAACATTGGAGGAAAGTCATCTCCTATGTTTGTTTTAAATTTTTAGGGTTGCTCACAATGTCTCACCTCAATTCACTAAACATGTACAGATGCTCCTCAACTTACAATAGGGTCACATCCCAAAAAAACCATCGTAAATTGAAAATATCATAAATCGAAAATGCATTTAATGCACCTAATCTATTGAACATCACAGCTTAACCTGGCCTATATTAAATGTGCTTAGAACACTTACATTAGCCCACTTTTGTAAAAAATCATGTGTCACACAGCACACTATAGCATATAGGTTGTTTACTCTCATGATTAATCACATGGCTAACTGGGAACTGAAGCTCACTGTCCAGCATTGTGAAAGATTGTGCACCACATATTGCCAGCCAGGAAAAAGAGCAAAATTCAAAATTCAAAATTCAAAGTATGGTTTCTATTGAATGCATATTGCTCTCACACCATCTTAAAGTCAAAAAATCATAAGTCGGGGAGCATCCATATAGTCTCTATTAGCTAAAACTAACACATTTCACTCTTTCAATACAATAGATTTCACTCTGATCTATCCTTCTACAAAAACAGACAATTTTAGCATTTAGGGGGCTACCTCTGAAACAGGAATTAATTAGATACAGGATTATCTCTACAACCTGTCCTTAAAATACACACTCCATTACTACATCATATGTGAAACAGAATAACATCTTTTTTGGTTCTTCTAAGAATTAATCAGCTGCAAGGGCTTTAAAGCAGATCGATGTCCTACACCAGTGATTCTCAAACCTTAGCCTACATTAGAAAGAATTACCAGGAGGACTTACTAAAACACAGATGGCTGGGCATCTACCCCAGAGTTAGTGATTCAATAATAGATTTGAGGTCAGGCTTGAAAATTTGCATTTCTGGGTGGTGCTGATCAGAACATATTGGAAACCACTGCTTTGCATCAATCTTAGTAAAATTATGACTTTCCAAATCAATTTTAAAATGCCAAATGAAGCTAACATCCTCAGTTCTAATTCTGTATGTCTGAAGGAAAGGATATTATTTAATATTTATTACTACATTGTTATTTTAAATTTTTCTTTCTGCCAGGCAGTAAAAAGGAAAGGAAATTATATTTTTTTCCTAACTTTACTATCTGTCAGCTGCAATACCATCTACCAAACCAAACGGAACAAGTCCCTTCTTTCCAGAACCCAAACAATAGTCTATTTGCCTGAAGATTGCATCACATTCCTAAACTTTCAGTGTGTACTTCAAAGATGCTCATGGTCACTCAAGCGGGTTAGCTCTAAACCCAGCAAAAATTTACACTCCTCTTCACCATTCTCAGCAACTGTAGAAAATCCATTCTTTTATTATAAGAACCTAAAACACCCTAAATAAATATAAATTGTAAGTTTATGGATAGGAAAAGCACCAATAACTTCTTCCCAAGCATGAAAGACTCTAATTTCAAATCCTTCTATCTTGGTCCCTAAGGAATCTGGTGTTCATAAACAAACACAGCCCTAATTGATGGATGAATTGAGATGACTAGAAGCAACAAGTAGTTCATTGCTGCTCACAGAAACCCAGTGAAATGAAGCAAGGATAGCAAGTTATGTTTTGAACAAGCTGTGAGATTGTCTCAGCTCATTTTTGTGGAACCGAAGCCTTTCCTGTAAAGGTTTCTTGGGCAGAAGTGAAGCACCACTCCTATCACTACAGAAATAAGCTTTATGTGCTATACTTGTCAAGGTCTGCTGGATATGTCAGGAAGATAGCAGCGGTAACAAAGAAAATGCTTTTGCCTCCTTATAAATGAACATGGGAAGTTGTTGACTGTGAGCAACTAAAGATTCTTTTTTCTTAGTAAAGTGAACATGTATACTTTATAAAGTCCTATTCTCCAAGAATATAATGAGATGGTTATTAAAATATATAATTAATCATCCTCTTTAAATCAAAGAAAAGATATTGCAGCAAAGGGAAAAGACCTGTGTCAAAATACACAGCAATTTTACCTGCTGGTTAAATAAAATTATTAACTGAATTATTCTCCACATTCTACTGCTGTGTAACCTGAGTTTACCTAAGCCACATTTGGGTGTTTAAAAAATTGATCATATTAAGAATGATGACTGGATTTCACTGATCTTGCTATTCAATTGCTACCACTGTAGGAGCTCCAGCTCCCTGTAAAAAATCTTTAATTATCTCAGAGACACTGGAGGTGGTCTCGCCTATATTTGTGAACTGGTCCTGCTGTTAGCACTTGAATCTGCCATTTTCTTCCTCTTCCACTTTGTCTGTTTTAACGACAGCTTTCTTCTTGGCACTTCTGCCAAAGCCTCTGCTGCTGGTTAAGAAGTATGAAGTCACTTCAACCCTGCCTGCAGTGCTCATGCCAGTAAAATTTAGGCTTAAAGCGAACCCCTTACTAGGTGTAAAATTACTTTTGTAAGTGTAAAGTTTTGTATAGCTGACACCACAGATGATGTCTTGTTTGATGCATTTTACCATTTCATTTGAAAGGCATAAAATGAGAGTTATAATAAGCTGAGAAAGAAGAAGCTAAACAGATCACAATTTAGCAGAGGGATTCAGGGAAGTTATTGCTCTATCAGTCTTTGCCCTCTTCCCTTCTCATTGGAAGCTAAATACCAGTGAATTTCCCTATTTCCCTGAGTTTTACATTTTACAGCTGTTAGATATAGTAGGCAGAAAGAAAAGATATTGGAGGGTGTAAACAGGGACTGAGGTGAGAGAGAGAAGGGGTGAGAGCTGCACCCAACTCTCTTGTGCATTGTGTTTCATACTATAACAACCTAAGGACCAAAGGTAGAGGACCTTAGGTTAAATATAAAAGCTCTTTGGCTGGGAAAAATCTACCCCTGAAAAGATAAAATGGTTCCTTCCTCCGCTTTCTACCTCAGAGTCTAGAACTCTAGACTTTATAGCTAAGAAGACTGGCGAATTAAATGATTTCAAAAGGGGAATGACAATCTGCCACCTCCTACTCGTATTCTCCAAAAGAGCAAACATCTATAAACACAGCTAAAGTCATGCTTATCAGTGAACAATTGGATGCTTTCCCTCTAAGACAAGGAGCAAGGAAAGTATGGCCCTCTCATCACTGCTAGTCAACATCTTACTGGAAGTCCTACCTAGTACAATAAAAAAGGTACATATATTGGGACTGAATAAATAAAATGATTTTAATTCACTGATGATATAATTTTCCATACAGAAAATTCCAAAGAATCAACAAAAGAATTCCTGGAATGAATAAGTGATTATACCAAGGTTGCAGGATAGAAGGTTAAAAACAAAACTCAACTGATTCCTATATACCAAAAATAAGCAATTGGAACTTGAAATTAAAAATACAATGGCATTTATGTTAGAACCAAAACAAAAATGAAATACTCAGATATAAATCCAACAAACCTACACAAATTACAGATCTGATGCAAGAAATCAAAGAAAATATCAAGGAAGAAATATCCTATGTTCATGTATAGAAAGACTAAATAGTGTTAGGATGTCATTACTTCTCAACTTAATCTATATATTCAACAGAAGCTCCAAAAATTCTAGCAAATTATTTTTTGGATATTGGCAATCTGATTCTAAAGTGTATCCAGAAAGACAAAGACTCAAAATAGCCAGCATAATACAGAAAAAGAATAAAATTAAAGAACAGACTCTACCTGACTTCACGACTCACTATATCAAGACAGTATAGTATTGGCAATAGAATACACAAATACGTCAATGGAACAAAATAGAAAGCCCAGAAGTAGACCCACACAAATACAGTCAACTGATTTTTAACAAAGAAGCAAAGGCAGTACAATGGAGAAAGGATTGTCTTTTCAACAAATGATATTAGAACGATTGGATGCCCACATCTAATAAACAAACCAAGATGCAGATCTTACACCATTTACAAAAATTAACTAAAAACAGTTTATGGAACTAAATATAAAATGCAACATTACAAAACATCTAGAAGAAAATATAGGAGAAAATCTATGTGACCATAGGTTTGGTGATGGGATTATAGATATAACACTAAAAGCATCATCTGTAAAAGAAAAAAATTGGTAAGTAAGACTTTATTAAAATTCAATACATCTGCTCTCCAAAATATGCTGTTAAGAATATCAAAAGAGAAGCCACAGACTTGGAGAAAATGTTTTCAAAATATATATCTGATATAGGACTAGTAATCAAACTATACAAAAGCACTTAAAACTCATACATAAGAAAACAAATAACCCAATTTTTAAAATGGGCAAAAGATATGAACATATGCCTCACCAAATAAGACACACAAATGACAAATAAGCTCATGAAATGTTATCATTTGTCACCAGGTAACTGCAAACTAAAACAATGAGACAGCACTATACGCCTACACCCATGAGAGAATCATGCCGCCTGTCCCAGTGTAAAACTTTATGAGCAGAAAAGGTGGAGGAAATGCTCCTGGACATTGAGTCAGACAAAGATTTTTTTGTGTAAGACCTCAAGAACACAGGCAACCAAAGCAAAAATGGACAAATAGTATTACATAACAAAGGAAATGATCAACAAAATGAGGAGAAACTTACAAAATGAGAGATCTTTACAAAATGTTTATCCATCAAGGGGTTAATAACAGAAAATACAGTGTGTTCAAATAACACAATAGCAAAAAGATAAATAATCCAA
Organism: Avahi laniger; assembly: GCA_963575035.1. Classification (NCBI taxonomy): domain Eukaryota; kingdom Metazoa; phylum Chordata; class Mammalia; order Primates; family Indriidae; genus Avahi; species Avahi laniger. The sequence goes on from CAUYSK010109891.1 coordinate 18,477, forward strand.
TTTAAAAATGGACAAAAGATCTGAATAGACATTTCTCAAAAGAAGACATACAAATGGCCAATAGGTATGTGAAAAAATGCCCAACATCACTAATCATCAAAGAAATGTAAATCAAAACCACAAGGAGATATCATCTTATTCCAATTAGAATGGCTTCTGTCAAAAAGATGGAATAACAGACGCTGATGAGGATGCAGAGAAAGAGGAATGCTCATACATTATTGGTGGGAATGTGAAGTAGTACAGCCATCATGTAAAACAGTATGGAGCTTCCACAAAAAAATAAAAATAGAACTACTATGTGATCCAGCAATTCTAATACTGGGTATATATCCAAAAGAAAGGAAATCAATATTTTGAAGAGATATCTGCACTCCCATGTTTATTGCAGCACTATTCACAATAGCCAAAATATGGAATAAACCTAAGTGTCCATCAATGGGTGAATGGATAAAGAAAAGTGGGTATATAGACACAATGGAATATTATTCGGCCATAAAAAAGAATGGAATCCTATCATTTGATGCAACATAGATGGAGTTGGAGGTCATTATGTTAAATGAAACAAGCCAAGCACAGAAAGTTCTCGTTCATATTCTGGAGCTAACAAAGTGGATCTCGTGAAGATGGATAGTAGATTGGTAGTTACCAGAAGCCAAGAAGGGTAGAAAAGAAGGGGGATAAGGTTGATTAATGGGTACAAATATACAGTTAGATAGATAAAATAAGACCTGGTGTTCAATAGATCAGTAGGGTGACTATAGTTAATATTATTTGATTGTACCTTTCAAAACAGCTAGAAGAGAATAATTTTTTTCTTTTTAATTTTTATTTTTAATTATTATGGGTACATAATAGTTGTATAGCATAAAGAAAAGATAAAATATTTAAGGTGACAGATATCTCAATTACCCTGATTTGTTATGTGAATCTATCAAATTATTATGTGTACCCAAAAAATATGTACATCTAATATGTTTCAATGAAATAAACTTTTTAAAATAAAACAAATTAAATCAGAGAACAAGTTTATGTGATTCAACCAAGGGACAGTTCCTCTGATAGCAGCAAGTCCCCTGGCTGAATTGTAGTGGCCAGCTATGCAATGGTTGCCTGTTCCACAGATCAAGGGAGCCTTGTAAAGTGTAGATCCCTGTGAGTGGATGACTAACTCAGATAACATTACTCCTAATTTGAAACCCTGGTGTTTCCTTATTGGGAAAGAAGTCTTTGGGGCTCCTTAGGGGAAAGAGACTGTCACAGGATAATCCACCTATTCCCTTAACCTGAATGCTCCCTGTATAGTAGTGAGTTTGGTTACCCCTGGAGATGAGGAGGATTGGACAGATCCCAATATTTCTATTGCAGACATTGAGGTAGCTGACCACTTTCAATTTAAAACTCATTGTTTAAAGAGTATAATATGATGGCTTAAATATAAGTAGTACCTAAACATGAGCTAGGCTCCCTCTGAGATTACTGTCATCAGTATTTCAGAAAATATTTAAGGCACGGATTTTTTTGTTTGCATGATAAAGGAGCAATGTTTGTATTATTTAATGAAAGCAAGTGGAAAGTATTAGGAGGCAAAGAATAGGACCATATTTGACATAGTGAGTTTTATGTTTTGACTAATAATGCTGGGTAGACATTTCTCTCCAATTCTCAAACTGAAATGTGTGGTGGAATTAGGTACAAACTCTACCTTCAGGGAGATTTCTCTGAAAACATAAATATAAACTGGAATATCACCACTGAGGCTGTAGCTTCTTGAGACAGCTTGCTGTGTTAGGATAATTTTATGAGTACCTAGGTATCACAGGAGAACTTCAAATGATGTTTTTGCCTAGTAGACAACCAAACATGTAAACAATTCTACTATGACCCACTAGATAATTGTTTGAAAGCTCCACTTGTAATGGAACCACTATAAAGAACTGGGATGCTTAATAAGAAATTTTTTAATGCACAAAGAAGTCACTCTTAACCCACAAAACCTGCACTATTTTCCAATTTGCCAATTTTTTCAACACAAACCTCTACAGAGCCAGTTGTTCTGTCTGTTTTTGGCGATTTACAAGGGCAAACTACTGTATTCTTCTCTGTCTTAGCTAAACTACTAGACCTCTATAAATCAGGGAACATGAAGAATTCAAGACGTTTTCAAATGATAGAAATTTGAGGTTGAACAGTAAAATATTGTCTCATATGCTGATTTTCATTTGACCTTGGATATGGATAATCAGGTTGTATTGCTTGGATCAAGAATACCTGGATGGACACAAATTTGAATGCTCACTTGACCTCAGATGTTTCTGTAGCCATCTTTTTATATCCCCAGAGATCACTATGATAACAAAGCAACAATTATTAGATTCTTCCTGAAGAAGGACAGGCAGTCTGGATTATCCCCAAGGGGGAATGGCAGACCTTGATTGGTTGGGAGGGAATCCATCCAAGCTCACAAAGTGTGTTATGGGTTGAAACAGAATTAATAACTCTGTCTTCTTTTGTATTTTAAATACAATAAAACCACTCTAGTCTCACTCAGATTCTCCCAAGCAATGGCTCACAATACAACTCATCTTCATATAGGATTTCTCATTCATAACCTCACACAGATTTTCCATAGTAATTCCACCAAAAGAAAAATGCATATTTTTTTGTTGTTGATTTGTTCCTATGCCTGGATTGTTAACCCTGACCACTATACATTAACTGCTTTCAATTTTTAGAGAAAGTATCTATGTTTATGCTAGGAAATGTTATCACTGTATTAAACAGTATGTAGATAAGAAAAACAGCCCTGCTAGCACAGGTTTTGGCACTGCATGACAAGTTTCCTTCAATTACTTTATTTTGTGAAGCATAGCTTCCATATTAGACTTGCTATTCTTCCAATAAAAATTAAAAATGTTAACGATATTAGCATTATTAAAAATTATTTTACTTACTCATTCTTTCAGTAAATATTTGTTGAAAATTTATTATGCTCCAGTGTTCTTGATGTTAGGGCAGTGAACAAAACAAAGGCCCTACTTTTGTGGGTCTTATATTCCAGAGGGAGGAGATAAACAATAAACAATAAATATGTAATAAACCCAGTGGTGATAACCAATATAAACAAAATTAAGGTAAGAATAGAGAGTACTGCAACAGAGTTGGAGAGAGATTAAAATAGCTGGGCTTTTGTTTTAGATAAGGTACTATCTGAACCACTTTGGATTGCCTTAATGAAGTACCATAAACTAGGCGGCTCACAAACAATGGAAATTTATTTCTCACAGTTCTGGAGGCTAGAAGTTCTAGATCAGGGTGCCGGCATGATTGGGTTCTGATGAGGACCCTCTTCCATGCTGCAGATTGCTAACTTCTCATTACACCCTCACGTGGTGAAAATAAGTCAAGAGAGCTCTCTGGGGCCTCTTTTATAAGGGCACTAATCACATTCATGAGTGCTCCACCCTCATGACCTAATCACTTCTCAAAGCCTCCTAATACTATCGTATTGGGATTAGGATTTCAACATATGAATTTTTTAGGGACACAAATATTGAGTCCACTGCACATAATGAAGAAAGACTCCAATGATTAAATGACATTTGAACAGAAATTTGAAGGAGGTGAGGGAGCAGGCCAAATGGACAGAGAAAGAGAAAGTAGTATTCCTTCCAGGAGGTCAAAAAAAAAAAAAAAAAAAAGAGAAAGAGGAAGAGAGAGAGAGAGAGAGAGAAGCGGTTAGGTTGGAGAGGTTGTCTGCAGAAGATCAGATCTGTAGGACCCTATAGGAAAAAGTAATAGCATTGGATTTTATTTTGAGTGAGTAGGAAAGTCATTAGAAATTTTCAGCAGAGCAGCAACCCAACTGACCCAAGATTTTCCAAAAATCACCATGGCTGTGAAAAGAGCCTTTACTGGGGGCAATGGGGAGTGGGGATGGGGGTGGTGTAGAGAAGGGGGCTGAGATGGAAATGGAGAAAACAACTGGAAAACTTTAGAAAAAAAAATCATTCAAATGGAATGAAGCTAGTATTTAGGAAGCAATTAATAAGAAAGTATTATTTATTTAACAAAATTTAATTTAAAAAATTTGCTGTGTACAAATACTTTGTGATGCATTTGTGTTTCGTAGAGAAAGAAAGGTCGTGTAACTGGGTAGGCCCATTAAATTGCTCTAAATTGGGAAATAAATTATTATTTCCAATTTTTTTAAAAATGCTATTATGTCAAAAGTACAGGTAAGTAACAGAAGCTATAAATCAAATCAAATCATTATTAGGAAGGCCATGCTTACACAACCTCTCATCTCACAATGCACACACAACTGCCAGCTCCAGTAGGATTACCTCCTTATCATTTCCCAGATTTAAAAAAAAAAAGGCATTCCCATGGTTGTGGCTTGACTTATGTTATTCTTTCTGTAACGTCTTTCTAACTCTATTTCTCTAATTAATGCCTACAACTTCATTCAAATCCTTTTGTAAGACTCATTTTCATCAGCATAGTTTCTGTGATTAATGTTACCACATGCTGAGCATAGCCCCTATTTTGCAAGTATAAGTACTAAGATAAATGCAATTTATACAACAATATACATTAGGTGAGAGGCAGCAGACTCAAGTAAAAAAAAAAAGAAAGAAAGAAAATGCAGGCTGTGCAATCAGATATCAGAAGCTTAATCTACCTCAATTGTGAGATCTTGTGCATGATATCTAACTCTTCTAACTAAATCTTCCTTCTTTATGCAATGGGAATGGCAATGTCTATCCCATGTGTTCATAGTGAAAATCAATTAGATGACAGCAATTGCTACCATGTATGAGGCACTTAGAATCTGGCTCCAGAGACTACAATCTTAATTATTACCCAATACTGCCTCTTTGATAATATTTATAAAACACCTAGCCCAGTGTTTGATACATGGTAGACATTAATAAAAACAATACTTATCTTTTCATCTTTGTTCTTCCCTGATTGTTGTGCCATTCATCATTTTCTTGCAAATAAATGGATAATTTGTGGTAGTCAGGAAATGTAACTTTTCTAGGTTTCTTCTTGGGGACTTATAAAGTACTGTGCATGTCACAGCCAATGGATAAGTGACTACAGAATAATAAATGAAATGAAAACATGTTTTAAATAACTAATTAGTAATATATTTAGTAAACTGATAAACTTTGTCATGAAGTAAACAGAGAAAAACAGTGCTATAAAATGTTCAACCTCAGTTGTGAAAACTTTGATAAGTGCCTATATTTCCTTAAACAGCCATCCCAAAATTGATCAAGTGATTTAGCAGATGCAAGGTGATACTCATAATGAAAAAGTAGTCAAATGAATCCATCATATAGATGCTACTAACCTCAACTAATACTTTAATGCTTACCTGAAACTCGGTAATTTTCTCTTCCTTGGCTCCTCTTAATATTTCCTCCAATATTTTTTTCAAACTTTCACGATACATGCTGTCTCCTTTTATTTCTAGTAAACTTCTACATGGCAAGGAAATCCAAGTGGATCCAGTAATAACACCTCAATTTTGTCCCCTTTATAAATTATCCTTCCCTCATTGGAAAGGAGTCCCTCTCCACCCACCCCATTGAGACTAATGCCCCTTCCTCTGTGTCATCATCTCAGTTCCCACCACCCCAGGGACCTTGTCTCATCTGTTATTACCTTCCCTACCTGGGTCCCAACCTCTTTCTTTCTGTTTGCCCCTTCTACTGAGCCTACAAAATTCAAATTACTACTGCATACCAAAATAAAAAACAACAAAAACTTTACCTTGGACCTCCCGCCAAATTTCCAGAAATACAGTATACATGTGCTATCTCTATTTTCTCCATTCAAAAATTATCGAAGCTGTTCCTGCCAAAGGTGCCAACAACATTCTTGTTGCAAATTATTTTTGTCCTCTTGTCTCCTTGACATTTCTGCAGCACTAGACATTAACCATTCCTTCCTTCTTTAACACTATTTAGCTTCTGTCAGTTTCTATTCTCTGTTTTCTCCATCTTTTAGTTCCCCTTTGCAGGTTCGCTTTCTCTCTCAGTTGCTGCAGTTATGTGTTAGATCATCTTTCCCTGTCCTACTCTCCTTTCTGGTGACCTCACTTGTTTCTATGCATCAACTTCCATCTATAATAAAGACTGGAAAATACACAACATCAACTTATTACTACTGAGCTCCAAACCACAAATTAATCTGCCAATAGGACATATCAGGTAGCCACTCATCCCCAGCTGAGTATATTCAAAAGTAACCTCATTTTCTTCCAATTCCAAACCCATTCCACTTCCTCTGTAACCAGTCGTAATATTGGTGCCTTATTCACTCAGTCATCCATACCAGAAACCTGCAAGTCACCCTTGACTCGCCCCGTGATAATCCTGTATTTCTCAGATTGTGCCCCTTTCAGTGTTTGTATCTAAGAATTTTAGATAATGTGTGCTTTACGAAAAGAGCTGGCAACACAGCCAGCTCTCAGACCCAATCAGAAGTAATTCTGTAGGAAACTTAACAAACTCTGTTTAAATTGAATACTTTATTCTAATGAATTCCCCTCTGCTTTCATCTTTCCTTCAAATTCCATGCCCTTAATAATGACTGTCTGTACTTCTTATTCATAGTATTTCCTTCGTGGCACTTGTCACAGTTGGAATCATTTCTGCAATGATTTATTTAATATCTGTCTCCTCTATTCTAAATGAAAAAATTTTTAAATAGATGTATAATCCTCTATCAATTGTCTATTTTTAATTAAGTATTGAGTCCATTCAGTGAGTTTTTATTCAATTTAAATTATTGTGTTGTTCAGTTCTATAATTTCCATTTTTTTTACTAACTGTTATATATTTTGATGAGGTTTTCTAATTTTTCATTTGTTTCAAAAGAATTTGTCATTGGAAGTTGAAGCATTTTCACGATGGTTGCTTTAAAACCCTTGTCAGATAATTCCAACATCTGATTCCACTTAATATTGAAATCAGTTGATTGTCTTTTCTTATTCAAGTGGTGATCTTTTTTTTATATTCTGATAATTTTATTTACTATGTTAGGAGACTCTGGGTCCTATTTGAATATTTTGTTTTAGCAGACACTTTGCTCAGTTTAGCATGTGGATCTTGGTCTATATCTGTGGGCTCTGGTTCCATTGGCAGTTTAATTTGCAGAGACTTGGAGGTGTTACTTTGTCTCCTTGGCCTATATGATGCCACTAGGGCTCCCTCTTGTCCCTGCTGGTGCTACTTGAGGAAGTTGAAAGAAGGCCCAGGAAGGCCACTGGATGCTTTAGTAGGAGAGGATCCTAAGCCCATACCAGTGGTCCCTGGTTGCCCCAAATCTCTGAGAAGAAAAAGGCTTTCCTGGACCAGGCTGCCCACTGTAACTAAATCTCTCCTGCCAGCTTCACCTATCCTCTAGGTATTTCTCTGAAAAAGGGACTTTTAGTTTCACAGAGAGAAGAACTTCCTCTAACCATTAATTTCTGATGGAGTTTCTAACTGGTCCCCTGGTTGGTTGTGTCGGGCTTTACTGATGTCAAAGGTGCTCCCATTCAATCTGAGGCGGACAGGGAGGAGGAGCATACCTGGGCTACCTTCTGTTGTCAGTTCAGTTATCTGGAAACACTGGATCTGGACGCCATTGTCTATTGTGTGGGGTGAAGGGGGACACAAAACAAAGTGCCTCTGTGCTGTTCTTCAAATCCTGGGTTCCCAAACCAGCTCGCCACCTTCTTAACATCTTTCAGAGTTATCCTTTGCTTTGTGTCTTGCACCATTTCAAGGTTTATAGTTATGGTTATCAGGGACTAGCAGGGATAAAAACACATCTTGTCTGGACCAGAAGTCCCACCATTGCTTTAACAAACTACTTAACTAATTTCATAGTTTTGGGAATAGACAACGAATATCACTGAGCATTGCAATCCTGTCAGCGACATAGTGTATATGTCCAGTCAGGGGCTATGACGCTCTACTCTTCAGTTCCTGTTATTGATGTACCATAGATGTCCATCATGCTACCCAAGATATGTTCTAAAACACACTATCAAAAATTCACTGTTCTAAATCAATTAGGGGCCTAAATGTTAGGCACTTAGTTATTGTAGCTTTCAAAGTAGACTTTATATCAACCTTAACTGAACTATACAAACTTAGTGGTTAGCTTCTAGTCTTCCAGGGTGAATGGGATTCTATTTTTATCTATTTAACACAATTTCCTCAGTGTTGAACACTTTTATAGATAATGTGATAAAGCAGTAAAGAAAACAAAGACCCATCTCTCATTGAGTTTACATTCTGTTAAGGGAATGGCAAATAGTAAACAAATAAACACAGCAATTGTCAGTTATTAAAAAGGATTATACGGTGAGGAAACAGACTATGCCTAGAGAATGTGATAATTCATAGTTCATATTCTCAGGAAAGGCCTTTTTGAGAAGACAGTATCTGTGTGAGCCAAACAGTTATGGAAGAGAATTCCCAAGGAAATAAATTCAAAGTCATGAGAGGAAAGGTGCAGAGAGGCCAGTTTGCCTGTAACAAAGCAATAAAGGAGGTGACTGGTGGGAAATAAGGTTGGAGAGTAAGCAGTACCCTTCTAGGTACAAATTTATCCACTTCCTTCTAATAAGTGGAAAAAAATAGACACTATTTGTGTCTAGATGTTTGGATTTTTGGTGTTTCTAGTGGCCATCAAGTTTTTCTGTGGACTATATAATATCCTATAGAGTCTAAGCCAATAGATCTAAGTAAGAACCTGGTAAACTGTATTTTTTGCACAATCTATAGACAATTCTAATGCACAGATTAGTTTGATATTGCCTAGACATGAGCTGTCCAATGCAGTAACTATTAGCCACAGGCATCTAGTGCCACCAAGAAACTTAATTTTAACTTTTATTTTACTTTATTTAAATTTTTAAAATTGATAGTCAGAATTCAGTTATTGGAAAACTTCTAAGTATATTTGAAATAATTCTGAGTATGTGAATCTACTTGTTCAACTATAAATTTTATGAACTTGAAATACAGATCAAGTATTACAATGAAAATTTAGCATCCAAATTGAGATATGTAACAAGAATAGAATACATATTCTATTTCAAGATAGAATTCAAGATTTAGCAAATTTCAAGATTTAGCATTAAAAGGATAAATAGCTCATTAGTAATTTTTTTCTTTTTTTTTATTTCTGCATATTATGGGGTACAAATGTTTAGGTCCCCTCTCGCCCCCCAGTCAGAGATTGAAGCATGTCCATCCCCCAGATGGTGCACATCTCACTCATTATGTATGTATATGCCCATCCTCTCCTCCCCACTCCCATCTGCCTGACACTCGATAAATGTTATTTCTATATGTGCACTTAGGTGTTGATCAGTTAAAATGAATTTGCTGGTGAGTGCATGTGGTGCTTATTTTTCCATTCTTGGGATAGTTCACTTAGTAGAAAGAGTTCCAGCTCTATCCAGGAAAATATAAGAGGTGCTATATCACCATTGTTTCTTATGGCTGAATAGTACTCCATGATATACATATACCACATATTATTAATCCACTCATGTATTGATGGACACTTGGGTTGTTTCCACATCTTTGCAATTGTGAACTGTGCTGCTATAAACATTTGAGTGCAGGTGTCTTTTTTATAGAATGTCTTTTGTTCTTTTGGGTAGATGCCCAGTAATAGCATTGCTGGATGAAATGGTACATCTACTGGTATCTCTTTAAGGTATCTCCATATTGCTTTCCACAGGGGTTGCACTAGTTTGCAATCCCACCAGTAGAGTATGAGTGTTCCTATCTCTCCACATCCATGCCAACATTTATGGCTTGCGGACTTTTTGATAAAGGCCATTCTTACTGGAGATAAGTGACATCTCACTCTGGTTTTGATTTGCATTTCCCTGATGGTTAGAAATGTTGAGCATTTTTTCATATGTTTCTTGGCCATTAGTCTGTCTTCTTTTGAAAAGTTTCTGTTCATGTCCTTTGCTCACTTTTTGATAGGGTTATTTGATTTTTCTTGCTGATTTTCCTGAGTTCTAAATAGATTCAAGTTATTAGCCCTTTATCGGATGTGTAGCATGCGAAAATTTTCTCCCATTCTGTAGGTTCTCTGTTTGCTCTCATGACTGTTTCTTTTGCTGTGCAGAAGCTTTTTAATGTAATAAAATCCCATTTATTTATTTTTGTTGTTTCCGTGATTGCCTTTGGGGTCTTCTTCATAAATTTTTTGCCTAGACCAGTGTCTGTAAGAGTTTTTCCAACATTTTCTTCTAGAATTCTAATCGTTTAATGCCTTAGGTTTAAGTCTGTCATCCACCGTAAGACAGACTTATGGTGAGAGGTGAGAGGTGTGGATCCTGTTTCAGTCTTCTACATACAACTATCCAATTTTCAAAGTGCCATTTATTGAATAGAGATTCTTTAACCTAGTGTATGTTTTGTCCACTTTGTCAAAGATCAGATGGCAATATGAGGATGGTTTTATATCTGGGTTCTCTGTTCTGTTCCATTGGTCTATGTCTCTGTTCTTGTGCCAGTACCATGCTGTTTAGGGTACTATAGCCTTGCAGTGTAGCTTGAAGTCTGGTAAATTGATGTCTCCCAAATTGTTCTTTTTGCTTAAGATTCCTTTGGCTATATGGGGTCTGGTACTAGTCGATGAACACTTATGTGAACATATGGAAGTAACATTCATGGAGGATCAGACAGGTAGGATGGAGGAGGAGAGGGTGGGTAAATTCACACCTAATGGGTGTGATGCAAGCTGTCTGGGGGCTAGGTGCACTTATAACTTTGACTCGGTTGGTGTGAAGACAATTTATGTGACTAAAGGATTTGTAGCCCTGGAATATTCTCAAATAAAAAATACAAATAAATAAATAAACTTTCTCTTTATAAACACTTAAACAACAAACATTTATTCTTCACAGTGATAGAAGTGGGAAGTGCAAGATTAATGTGCTGGCAGATCCAGTGTCTGGTGAGGGCCCACTTCCTTGTTTGCAGATGGTCATTTCCTCATATCCTCACATAGTAGAGAGCAGAGGGAGAGGCCTAGCTCTCTTCCTTTTCTTATATGGACACTAATCCCATTATGGAGGCTCCACTTCCGTGGTCTCATTAAATCCCAAAGGTTTCATCTCCCAATACATTAGGGCTTCAATATAAGAACATGGAGGGGACACAAATGTTCAGTACATAGCAGGCCACATGTCTGTTAACAGCTTGCATTGTTGAACATGTCTCTATTTTCTGTTTTTTCTGATGTTTTGACATTTTGCCCCTTACTGATCCTGGAGAGCTTGCTCCTCCCAGGGGCAAATTCCTAGAGATATCAAACAATTTTCCTAGGAGCATATCATTCTTATGCAAACTAACCAATCCAGAGCCCACCTGCCCCCTAACCTCCTCTTTTGACCTTTTACACTCTAGGCCACTATCTACCTGTCTTAACCACACCAGAGTCAGGTACCAGACGACTAGGGACAATACTGGAGCCAAATGAAATTATTCTAACTAGCCAATCCTAAACCTGCTTAGCCTGCTTACACTGCCTTGCCCATTCCTTCCCATGAAAACCATAATTAAGGCTCTTCCCCACATTATTCCCTTGCTCCTTCTACCTTCTGATGGACCCTAATGCTTCCTCACATGACTCTGAATGGTGTGATGTGTTTGTTCTCTCCCCTTTAAACTGTGAGTAAAAAACTATCTTTTAAATGGAAACTTTTTCCTGATCAGGCCTTACCATAGCTGAATAACAATAAAATATACATTTTAAAACACAGCCTCTTGTCAAATTTCTACTCTGATTAGAAATTGTTCTTGGTTATAATAGTATGGATAAGTCTCTTGGCCTACCTAATTTTTCCTGACATAATATAATCTTGCTTTTGAGTTACTCATACCAGAAAGTACATTGCCTTAAATTTTGGTTGGTCTTTTTAAACTTTATTTTCATTCTAGATTGTAAGGTTTTAGTAAGTTGGGCCATTTCTTACATGTCTTGATATATCCCCAAATGCTCAGTAAATAAAGTATCCTTCACATTGCAGGTTAAAATGGATAAGACTAACTATAAACTACTTAGCAAAACAGATGATACAACTACCAATTTCATTGAAGTACTTGATTTTTTTAAAATCTGGCTCCCTCATTTACTAAAACAAAAGCAAAAACAAAAACAAATGAACTCAGGATTTTATCATAGGCAGTTATGTAAATTAGCATTGACTGGAACAACCAAAACATTGTTATGATTAGCTTTTTTTCTGTAACATCTTCCCTCTTTAAAAAAAATCACTATATATTCCATGAATATGTATAGTTATTATTTGTCAATTAAAATTAAAAACACTGTATGTGACTAATATAGTCTGTTCAGCTACTCAATTTATATAGCATAATAAAAGTTGAATTGTACTATGACAGGGAAAATCATATTTGAAAATATATCATGTTACTGAATATCCTAAAATCACTGGATCCTTAATTTACCTATATTCTATATATGTTTTCTGATGCATAATAATGTGTCTTATAACTATAGTTATTAACTCTTTCTAGTATTATAGACTTCTTGAAGAATGTGATTTTAAAACTAGCATTGCCTACCATAAACATAACATGAGGGCTGTGTAATTTCGGTATATTTACACACATTTTGAAGCCCATTCACGAACTCCATAGGGGTCACTATTCCCAAGTTAAAAGCCCTTATCTTAAAGGTAGGACAACTTAATTAGATTTCTAATCATTAATCCAAAAAAAAATTTATTAGAACATACTATTTAATTAAGATAGTAGACTGGACAATTATTAAAATGCCTAAAGTGAATAGGCTTCTGAAATGTTTTCTGCCACATTTCATCTTGCTGGGCACGTTAGAAATGGCCATTTACTTACACCATAAGAATTGTGTATTATATGTTACAATATTAAGGTAATAGCTATAAATACATACAAAGTATACTTTGTATACAAATACATACAAAATATAAGTATTTCCATGATAGGCGCAGGCGAATGTACACACACACATACACAGAGACACACACACCCCTTGATCCAGAACACTATGTATATATATTTTGCTATAGAATCTTCTACCTTTTATAGCTTTCAAAAACTTTAAACAGCAAGCAAAATACCAACCTGAGAATAAAAGAATTTTTAGGATGAATTATTTCCCAATATATCAAATATTTTTAGTCCAAAAAAATGAGAATAGCATTCCCAAAGTGAAACTTAATATAAATTTTATCACTTTTTTCAAATATGGTCCCTCAATTCAGACCTAGAAAGTTTAAATTTGAGCTGATAAACTAATGACAAAAATATAGAAATTCAAAAATAAAGTACATATATGGATGCTTTTTAATTGACAGTGGGTTGCATTCTGATAAATCCATTGTAGGTTGAAAATATTCTAAGTCAAAAGTGCATTTAATGCACTTAACCTGCCAAACATCATAGCTTAGCCTAGCCTACCTTAAACGTGCTCAGAACACTTACATTAGCCTACAGTTGGGCAATACCATCTAACACAAATGCTATTTTATAATAAAGTATTGAATATTTCATGTAGTTTATTGAATACTGTACTAAAAGTAAAAAAATACAATGGTTGTATGAGTATTCAAAGGACAGTTTCTGCTAAGTGCCTACCACTTTCTTACCATCATAAAGTTGAAAAATTGCAGTTGAGCTATCTTAAGTGGGAGAACATCTGTACTTTATACTATATATACTATGTGTATACTTTCTTAGTTTTTATATGTAGATATGTGTGTATGTCATTTATAAAACACACACAACAGTATATTTAAATTTAAGTTCATTCAAAAGGCAACAAAAATAACACTGAAGATTTTTAAATAGAAGACCTAACGACTTGCTTGTATTAAGGTGCCCTACATGGAACTGCAGGCTGGAAATTCACAAAACAACTAAATTCTGAGATCATAATCAGAAAATATCACCCTACTGACTTGCAATGAAACATCGGTATATAATGGATTGGACTAACCATGTGAAAGAATGATATATCCCACTTGCTAAGACATAAGACAAAATTCTTCTACAGATAGATGCCAAGGAAAGTATCAAAGATGTAAGTAATATATATTTTAAAAGAGACTTTCATTATAGCATTGTCTATAATATTAAAAATTTGGGAAGAATCTAAATTTCCATCAATAGGCTCTAAAAAATTATGATATCTCCATATAGTATAATCATATGCACCAACTAAAAACCATTCTAAAATAATATTTATTGCCACAGAAAAATATAGTATTCATAATATAATTAAACACATAAAATTGTATGTTCAACATATAACCATCTGTGTAAGAGAAACAATATGTAAGAAAATATTTTCAATTGTTATCATGTTCCAGATATTTTTTCATTTTTAGTTTTTTTGTTTCTGTTTCCGCTTTCATCTTAGGTTTTCATTGTAATGGGAGGAAAGTCAATAAATGGTATTTTCAAATGATGCAATTACATAGGAAGAAATTATTTGTGATTTTTTTCCCTAATGAAAATAAGGCACATTTCTTAAATATAAAGAACAAGTTTATCTTTTAAATGGTATCAAATATCTAACATTTAACTATTATTAAGGTAAATAGGATATAATATCCTATTTGTCCAGAAGATGTTTTTATGACAGAAAGATGGTAGTTTGTGTAAAGCTGGGGAACAAAAAGAGCCAGAGATGACAATTTTATCAGTGATTCTCCGGGGCTATGCACACAGCAACTGTCTAAGAGGCTTTTGTGTTTCAGGCAATAGGAAAGTGTATGATGTGAGAGGAAGGTCATCACCCTCCACATCAGCCAGTCCAGATTAAATGTCCTGCAAAACCACACAAGTCCCTTTGCTCACCAAGTATACTTCTGATTAATCATTTGATTGCACTAGTAACTTGATGGAGGAAAGCATGGGCCCATGAGATAAGAGAACGCTGATGGTCCCTGGGAAAGCACTGCTCTCCCATGGCATCCACATATGCTCCAGTTATAAATTTAAAAGCTGACATGCACTTATAAATCATTTCCTTGTAAGGTTTTTTTTTATTGTTTTTTGGGGGAGATTTTTTTTTTTGTTTTGATTTTGATTTTTGGTTTTTGGTACTATGAAACTATTCTGTGTGTTCTCATTATCCATAGTGAACAGAGAAATTAACCACCTAGGGTGTCATTACCAAGTTATACATATGCGAATAACTTTATCCTGGGAAGCCAGCCTCCTGGCCTCTCTTTACCAATATCTCTAGACATTTCAACTAAAACAAAGACTACAGCTCACTTTACAAACCCCTGATACTTTAGTATTTTTCCCAAGGCCTAAGTCGTCCTACTTGCCAGTTGGTTGGACCAATGATGAGAACTGTAAAAATGATATAGATCCAGGTAGAACAAATTTTTATAAATTCATGGTTAGATGAAATATGTAGAAGATACTTCTTGAGGCTCTATGTGTGAGTTTCTTGGGTGTGATGAATAGGAGAGCAGATGTTAATTTATGTACAGAAGGCCTTCCCTGTGGCATATCACTATGAACCACCTTATCCCTACTGAAAAAACAACCAAGGCTATATTAATGCTTACACTGATATGGTGTCTTAATCTGTTTTGTGCTGCTATAACAGAATACTACACACTGGTTAATTTATAATGAACAGAAATTTCATGGCTGATCAAGTCTGAGATCAAGAGGCCAGCCTCTGGTGAGAGCCTTCTTGCTGTATCATCCCATGGAGGAAAGACAAAGAGAGGGAAAGAGAGAGCAAGAGATCACAAAAGATCACACTTGCAACAAACATTAATCCATTCATGAAGATGGACCCCTCGTGATCTCCCATTAGGGTCCACCTCCCAAGACTGTTGCATTGGGGATTAAGTTGTCAACACAGGCCTTTTGGGGGATACATTTAAACCATAGCAGATAATATGTATGTTTGGGGTTAAATTTATATTAAAGAGGTCTTAAAGAAATGTTCTGATTTCTAGGATTGCCACATCATCTCTTAATAATTAAAGAGACAACTCCTCCACCTCCATTTCCAATATTGGAGAAAGGAGACCATTAAGAAGCTAGCCTTGGTCTGATGGACAGCAACTGGAAAAGAGGAAGGTGGTGCTTTACAAAGGGCTGTTATTTTTCACAAAGCCCATCTTACTTGATCAGATGATACTCTTGCTAAGCATTTATACCTTCCCATTAAAGTCAAGCCATGAATCTGAAAATCAAAACAAACTAAAGAACTGCATTGGCCCTTCACTCATCACCTGCTGTTTTTTTGTTTTGTTTTGTTTTGTTTTGTTTTGTTTTGTTTTGTTTTGTTTTGAGACAGAGTCTCACTCTGTTGCCTGGGTTAAAGTGTCTTGGTGTCAGCCTAGCTCACAGCAACCTCGAATTCCTGGGCTCAAGCAATCCTTCTGCCTCAGCCTCCCGAGTAGCTGGAACTACAGGCATGCGCCACCATGCCCAGCTAATTTTTTCTGTATATTTTTAGTTGTCCAGCTAATTTCTTTCTATTTTTTTTTTTTAGTAGAGATGGGGTCTCACTCTTGCTCAGGCTGGTCTCGAACTCCTAAGCTCAAATGATCCACTAGCCTTAGCCTCCCATAGTGCTAGGATTACAGGTGTGAGCCACCACACCCAGCCCATCAACTGCTTTTGTGTTCAAACTCCTCTTCTACTCTGCTACAATCATCTTTTTATCGTACATACCAAATATGTTCCTCCTGTTGGAGTTTTTAATGGCTTTCCTACTGCCTACAGAATATAAACTCCTTGATGTGGCATATAAAGCTTTTCATGATTTGGCCCCAGTTATACATATACAGAATCCCCCTAATTACCCTAACTACACACACATGCACATGCACATACCTAGCTTATAAACGAGCATCTCCATAGTTCCCAGAAAACACAAATTGATTTTCTGTTTCCATGCTGTCATCAGTTGTTTTCTCTTCACAGGATGGCATGCACCCCTTCCTGTGTATTTGCCCACACACTCACACTCCTCAATTTAAATTCTTCCTCCATTGACTCCTTCAACTTCTTCAGGAAGGCGTGGGTGCAGTTTTCCTTTTTTATCACTTACCTTAATACTAAATTCAATTAAAGGCATTTTCATATTTCTTTATAATTGTTTCCATATCTGCTAACCTGCTAAATCTTTCTTTAAATGTGGTCCTTGGACCAACACCATCAACATCACCTAGAAACTTGTCAGAAATGCAAACTTCTAGGATCCACTTCCAGATCTACAGGATCAGAAGCTCTGGGAGTAGGTTCCGACAATCTGTGTTTTAACAAGCCCTCCAGGTGCTTCTCTATTATGACTATTAATATTGTTTTAGTTGATAGATAATAACTGTATACATTAATAGGGTACAATGTGATGTTTGAGATACATATCTATATACCTATATCTCTCTATATATGTATACACACAAACTGAAACAATTTAATCATGCAAATTAACATTCATCACCTCACTTATTTTTCATTTCTTCTGGATATTAGAAATTTACTCTCTTAGCAATTTTGAATTACACAATACATTATTAACTATAGTCGGCTTGCTGAATGATAGATCTCACAAACTTATTCCTTCTGTCTAACTGAAGGATTTGATCAACATCTTCCTCTTTCCTCCCACTGTCCAACCCTCTCCATCCTTTGGCAACTACCATTCTACTCTTTACTTCCATGAATTTGACTTTTTTAGATTTCACATATAAATGAAATTATGTGGGATTGGTCTTCCATGCCTGAATTATTTCACTTAGCATAATATCCTCCAGGTTCATCAATTTTGTCTCAAATGACAGACTTTCCCCCCTTTTTAGGGCTGAATGATGTTTCATTGTGTATGTATACCACATTATCTTTATCCATTTATCTGGTGATGGACACTTAGGTTGCTTCCATAACTTAGCTATTGTGAATAATGCTGCAATGAAGATGGCACTATAGATATCCATTTGGCATACTTGTTTCAATTCCCTCGAATATGTACCCAAAAGTGGTATTGCTGGGTCATATCGGAGCTATATTTTTAGTTTCTTGAGGAACCTCCATACTGTTTTTCATAATGGCTGTGCTAACTTACAGTCCTACCAACAGTGTACAAGGGTTCCTTTTCTTCACATCCTCAACAGCATTTGTTGTCAATTTAAGATATGACCTTTCCCCGCTACAATGCTCGCTGTATCCATTAGTTGTGAGTTTACCCACCCACATTCTCCTTCCCCCAAAGAATATTACTACTGTGTGAGCACCTTAGTGTTGATCAGTCAGTGCCAGTTTTATGGCGAGTACAAGTGGTGCCTATTCTTCCATTCTTGTGACACTCACTTCAGAGGATGGGCTCAAGCTCTATACAGGAAAATATAAGAGGTGCTAGATCATCATCGTTTCTTATAATTGAGTAGTATTCCATTGTATACATATACTATATTTTATTAATCCACTCATGGATTGACAGGCACTTGGGTTGTTTCCATATCCCTAATATAGTGAATTGTGCTACCATAAACATTTGAGTGCAGATGTCTTTTCTATAGAATGACTTTTGTTCTTTTGGGTAGATGCCTAATAGTAGTATTGCTGGATCAAATGATATTTCTATTTTTAGCTCTTTGAGGTATTTCCAAATTCTTTTCCACAGAGGTTGCACTAATTTGCAGTCCCACCAGCACTGTAAGAGTGTTCTTATCCCTCCACATCCTCACCAGCATTTGTTGCTTTGGGATTTTTTTTATACAGGCCAATCTTACTGGAGTTAGGCGATATCTCATTGCGGTTTTTACTTGCATTTCTCTAATGATTAGAGATGTTGAACATTTTTTTATATGTTTCCTGGCCATAATTCTGTCTTCTGAAAAGTTTCTGTTCATATCCTTCACCCATTTATTGATGGGGTTGTTTGATTTTTTTCTT
The DNA here is from genome assembly GCA_963575035.1 of Avahi laniger. NCBI lineage: Eukaryota > Metazoa > Chordata > Mammalia > Primates > Indriidae > Avahi > Avahi laniger. The sequence continues at coordinate 37,454 of CAUYSK010109891.1, forward strand.
CTTGATTTTTTTGAGTTCTAGATAGATTCTAGATTCTTGTTATCAGTCCTTTATCAGATGTGTAGAGAGCAAATACTTTCTCCCATTCTATAGGTTGTCTATTTGCTCTAATGGTAGTTTCCTTGGCTGTACAAAAGCTTTTTAATTTGATCAGGTCCCATTTATTTATTTTTGTAGCTGCTGTGATAGGTTTGGGGGTCTTCTTCATAAATTCTTTGCCTAGACCAATGTCTGAAAGAGTCTTCCCTACATTTTCTTCTAGGATTCTTAAGGTTTCATGCTTTAGGTTTAAGCCTGTTATCCATCTAGAATTTATTTTTGTAAGAGGTGAGAGGTGGGTATCCAGTTTCAATCTTCTGCATGTAGCTATCAAGTTTTCCCAGCACCATTTATTGAAAAGGGATTCTTTTCCCCAGTGTATATTTTTCTCTGCTTTGTCAAAGATTAGATGACAATATGCAGATGGTTTCATCTCTGGATTCTCAGTCCTGTTCCAAAGGTCTATGTCTCTATTCTTGTGCCAGTAACATGATATTTTAGCCTTGTAGTACAACTCAAAGTCTGGTAGACTGATACCTCCCAGTTTGTTCTTTTTACTCAAGATTGCTTTGGCTATACGAGGTCTTCTCTGGTTCCATACAAAGCATAGCTAACATCACCTTGATACCAAAACCAGGAAAGGACACAACAAAAAAAGAAAACTACAGACAAATATCCCTCATGATTATTGATGCAAAATCCTCAACAAAATTTTAGCAAATTGAATCCAACAACATACCTAAAAAATAATTCATCATGACCAGGTGGGCTTTATACCAGAGATCTAAGGCTGGTTTGACATACACAAATCTATAAACACAATTCACCTCTTAAATAAAAGCAAGAACAAAGACCATATTATTCTCTCAATTGATGCAGAAAAAGCATTTGACAAAGTCCATCACACCTTTATGATAAAAATTCTTAGCAAAACAGACATAGATGGGACATAACTTAAAATTATCAAAGCCATATATGATAAATCCACAGCCAATATCATTCTGAATGGGGAAAAATTGAAACCATTCCCACTTAGACCTGGAATCAGAGAAGGATTCCCACTATCCTCACTTCTGTTCAACATAGAAGTGAGTAAGTCCTTGATAGAGCAATTAGACAAGAGAGGGGAATTGCAGGCACCCAAATGGGGGCAGAAGAGATCAAACTCTCACTCTTTGCTGATGATATGATATTTTACCTAGAAAACCCCAAGGATTCAACCAAGAGACTGCTGGAATTGATAAATGAATTCAATAAAGTCTTAGGATACAAAATTAATACACACAGAGGCATTCTTATACACCAATAATAGTCAAGCCAAAACTCAAATCAAAAATGTAGTATCTTTTACAGTAGCCTTGAAGAAAATCAAATATCTAGATATATATTTAATGAAAGAGGTGAGAGACATATACAGGGAAAACTATGAAACACTAAGAAAAGAAATTGTAGAAGATGTAAACAAATGGAAAAATCTACCTTGCTCATGGATTGGTAGAATCAACATTGTTAAAATGTCCATACTACCTAAAGTAATTTACAGAATTAATGCAATCCCCATCAAAGTACTAGCATCATTCTTTACATATTTAGGAAAAATAATTCTATGTTTTGTATGAAACCAGAGAAGAATTCATAATGATTTTAATATGTATTTCTATATTAATTAGTTGATGTTGAACACCTTTTTTTTTATTTTAGAATATTATGGAGATACAAATGTTTAGGTTACATATATTGCCTTTGCACCACCCAAGTCAGAACTACAAACATGCCCATCCCCCAGATGGTGCGCACTGAACCCATTAGGTGTGGATATATCCATCCCCTTCTCTTCCCCCACCTACCCAATCCCTGATGAATATTACTTTCATATGTGCACATAAATGTTGATCAATCAGTACAAATTTGATGGTGAGTACATGTGGTGCTTGTTTTTCCATTCTTGTGATACTTCACTTAGTAGAATGGACTCCAGCTCCAACCAGGATAATACAAGAGGCACTAGTTCACCATTGTTTTTTGTGGCACTCATGTCATTTGCTCACTTATTAATGGGGTTGATTTTTTCTTGCTAATTTTCCTGAATTCTATAGAGATTCTAGTTATTGGCCCTTTGTCAGATGTATAGCATGCAAATTTTCTCCCATTCTGTAGGTTGTCTATTCACATACCTATTGACCATTTGTATGTCTTCTTTGGAAAAATGCTCTACTTGGGCTCTTTGCCCATTTTTTTTTAATTGTATTTTTTGGTTTTTTGCCCTGTGTGAATTCTTTATATATTTTGCATATTAACCCCTTATCTGATAACATAGTTTGTGAATATTTTCTCCCATTCTGTAGATTTCTTTTTCATATTATTACATGCTTTCTTTGAAGTGCAGAAGCTTTCTTAGTTTGATGTAGTTCCACTTGTTTATGTTTACTTCTGTTATCTGTGCTTTTTGTGTCATATCCAAATTATTATTGCCCATACCAATATCAAGGAGCTTTCCCCTGTTTTTTCCTAGTAATTTTATTATAGTTTTATGTTTTATATTAATATTTAAGTCTTTAATCTATTTTCAGTTGATTTTTTGCATATGGTATGAAATAATATCTAATTTGATTTTTATGTATATGAATATAAAGTTTTTCCAGCACAATTTATTGAAGAGACTAAATGCTCCCCATTGCATGTTTTTGGAACCTCTGTCAAAAATCAATTGTCTGTAAATGTGTGGGTTTATTTCTGGGCTTTATATCATATCCATTGGTTGATATGTTTGTTGTCATGCCATGCTATTTTGAGTGCAATAGCTTTATAATATATTTTAAATCAGTTGGTTTGTGACTCTAGTTTTGTTTTATTTTTTCCCCCTCAAGATTGCTTTGATATTTGAGTTTCTTGTAATTAACTGGTCACAGGATAAAAAATAAAATATAATGAAAAAGAATAAATTCTGTAGGAATTATGGGGCACCATCAAGAGGCTTAACATTCACAGAATAGATTTCTTAGAAGGAATAGAGAGAGAAAAGGGGCCAGAAAATATATTTAAGAAAATAATGACTGAAAATTTCACAAATCTGTGGAAAGATATTAGCATTCAGGTATAAGAAACTCAGAAGTATCTAATAAAAATCAATCCAGAGAGGAGTTTACCAAAACACATAACCAAACTATAACAACTCAAAGACAAAGAGATAATTCTGAAAGTAGCAATAAATACATAAATAAATATATCATATACAAGAAAGCCCCAATATGACTATCCACAGACTTCTCAGCAGAAATCCTGCACACTGGGAGAGAAAGGGATGATATACTCAAAGTGCTGAGAGAAAAAAAAAAAAACTGTCAACTAAGAATAGTTTACCCAGAAAGTCTGTCCTTTAGAAATGAGAAAAATAAAACTTTTCCTAGACAAATATAAGCTAAGAGAGTTCATCTCTACTAGGCCTACCTTACAGGAATTGCTAAAGGGAGTTCTTTAAGCTAAAACAAAAAGCTGCTAATTAATAACACAAAGTGTAGGAAAGTACGAAAGCAAACGGTATAAGAAGTACATGGTCATATTCAGGATACACTAGTGCCATAATGATGGTATGAGAACAATTTTATTTCCATTATAAGGGTTAACAGACAAAACTATTAAAAATAAACATAGCTACAATAAATTGTTAAGGGATACACCCTACAAAAATATATACATTTTTGACAGCAAAATTATAAAATATGAGGCAGGTGGGAGTAAAGGTATAGAGATTTTATGTACAATTTAAGTTAACTTGTTATCAGTTTAAAATAGTCAGCTATAAGTATAAAGTGTTTTATGTAACTACAAGCAAACCTATAGTAGTTGTGCAAAACATAAAAAGAAAAAATTCAAAGCATACCACTACAGAAAAACAGCAATTAACAAAAGAAGGTAGCAATAGAGGAGAAAAGAAAAGAACTGCAAACAACCTCCAGGTGATTCTAATTCTCATTAAAGTTTGAGAATCACTGCTTTAGGCAATAAATCAGGAATACCAGTTGGGCTACATATAATAGAAGCCCAAATAACAGTGGCTTAACCCAATGGGATATATTTTTGTCACATAACATGAAGTATGGAGGTAGGTATAGCAGCTTAAAGAATTTATTAAGGATCTAAGTTCTATGTAGCTTCCTGATCCACATTTCTTATTGTGTGATGTTCATCTTTATGTTCAATAAAGGCTGCATGCCAATTGAGTCTTTTTCTTTTATCAATGAAACTATAACTTTTCCCAAAATCTAATCCATTAGATCTTACTTACATCACAGAATTATGCTACATAGTTGTAATCAGCTGCAAAGACTGCTGGGAAACCAAGTTTTCTAGCTGGATACTGTATTGACTTTTGCGAAAACAGGCATCTGATAGTAAGTTTGGCAGGCAACTAACATGTTTTCTTTAAGGTAGAATAATTTATATCTGTCATGTGACAATAAGAAAACAAAGGAGGCAGCTCATTTAAGAATATACTCACAATTTTTTCTTTCCCTATGAGACCTATAATTATTTTTTTAGTAATTAACCTTATTAAATAGGTTAAACTTGATAAAATTAACAATGTTTAATATTTTTAATTTACAAAAATGACAATTTTATAAGGTTCTACCTAATATAAACACTTCACATTGAAAACATATGCTTACTAACTAGTGTGCATACACACTACAAAAAAGACTTTCTTAACTTGTTTTCTAATCAAAAACAGAGAAATGAATCTCTAACTTCACTCAAAAGGTTGAAGTCTATAATTTCAATTCCTTAGGTGGTCAGAGTCACAATGTGTAATGCTACATGTTATATCTTTTTGTGGAAATAGTCTAGAAAAGGCTATGAACAATGTAAATCACACTGATCAGAAGACAACTCAAAGCACATGCTGATTTTTGGTCACTTAGTACATATATCTTCACATTTAAAACTATTCTTAACAGTAGGGACACCACAATTTAAAATTTGGCTTGTACCAATAAGAATGATTTTGAAAAGGTGCATTTCCAAAAGCATTCTTTGTTGTCATCAGATTGCCATGTGAGATGACAAGTCCGATTTGTTTGAAAGTTATAGAAAGAATGATTAATGACATTATTCTGGCACCAAGTCTGTATATGCAGCCCATTTTTACAAAGTAACACCTCAGATTTTTGGCAAAGTCAGATTTTTGCTATGCATTATGGAGTGATAATTGATAGTCAATTGGTATTTCTTCATTATCCTGATTCATTTTGTGGTCTGTAGTACTAATTATTTGTAATGTGTATTGCTTTATAGCTCCCCATAAAGAGATGGAGGAAATAACACTTTAGAAAAATATTTAATTGAATATTTTTTTAAAGTGCAAAGAAAATAATCACACTTCTCTGAAGTGGAATGATTGCCAACAAGATAAAACATTTATTTTAAGAACTGTATATTTTCTTGCCTGCACATCTGTGCTCAGCATTTGGACTAAGAGTACTTTCAGGGCTAGAATTTGAATCAATTGAAGAAGTCAGTAGTTGAGTAAATGGGTCACTGTAGTGAAATCACTTAGAAAATGTCTCAGATTTCAGGACTCACTGAAGAACTTTCAGAAGATTTTCTCAGTGGTGGATCATTGTGCTCTCTCAATGTAAGAAATGCTATGGTGGAGGTTTTGAACTTTGAAAAAGAAGATTCTAAAATAAAATAAATTCTAGAAAGTCTGTGTGTGGAGGCGGGGTTGTCTGAGACCCACACAGTATGGAATGTTGGACAATGGAGACACGGAGGGATGGGGGGTGTGGGAGGAGGTGGATGATGAGAGGTTGCTTGGCGGGTAAAATGTGCCTTGTTCCAATGATGGATGCACTGAAGTCCCTGACTTCACCACCATGGAATATATTAATATCAATGTAGCAAAATTGCACTTGTACCCCATGAATATATATGAATAAAAATAAAGGAAAATAAAATAAAATAAATTCTAAATGGAGTCAATGTAAAAAAAAAAAAACCCAAGAAACTAAAGAAAAATATGAGTGAACATTTAACTTATCTCAAGGTGAGTGATGACTTTATAAATAAGAAATGGAAATGAGAATAATCAAAAAGAAAATGTGCATAATATTTTTAAGCTGTAACTACCAGAATTCTGCACAGGGAAACCTAAGAAAATTCATAAGCAAATAAATAGTTGAAAAAAAGATTTGGGGAAATATTATAAAAGACTAATATACTAAATGTGTTACCTGAAATTAAATTATCTCTAATAATATTATAACAAAGGCAAACATCTTAGTAGAAAAAATAGATGTAAAATTTGACATCAAAATTATAAAATATGACGTGAAGGGAATTAAAAGTATAGTTTTTATATGAGATTTTGGGTACTAATATATATGCAGCCAACACTGGAGCACCCAGATTCAGAACAAATATTATTAGACCTGAAGACAGAGATACACTACAATATATTTAGTAACAATAATGAGAGATTTTAATGTCCCACTCACAGCACTAGACAGATCATCTAGACAGAAATCAGCAAAGAAACTTTGGACTAAAACTGGATCATAGAACAAATGGCCATAACAGATATTTACAGAACAGTCTATCCAATAAATACAGAATATACATTATTTTCATCAGCATATGCAACATTCTCCAAGATAGACCATAAAACAAGTCTCAAATAATTTTAAAAAATTAAAATTGTATCAAGTATCTTCTCATACCACAGTGGAATAACACTAGAAATCACTACCAAAAGAAATTTTGGAAACTATACAAATACATGGAAAGTAAACAACATACTTCTGAACCACCACTGTGCCAACAAAGAAATTGAGACAGAAATTTAAAAATTTTTTGAAATAAATGAAAATAGAAATAAACGCACCAAAACCTGTGGGATACAGCCAAAGCAGTGCCAAGAGTAAAGTTTATGCCATTAAATGCGTACATCAAAAAAATGAAAGATTACAAATTAACAAGATACACCTCAAAGAACTAAAAAAGTGAGAACAAACCAAACCCAAAATTAGCAGATAAAAAGAAAGAACAAAGATCAGAACAGAACTAAACGAAATAGAGGACTCTGGGGGCCAAGTTGGCAGACCAGAAGCAGCCTGCACATGCTGCTTTCAAGGAGAAGATCAAAAGTTGCAAGTGGATGCCCACCTACAGATGGCCCCTCTTGGAGAGAGCATCGTAAATCAACACAGAAGCAATGGGAGACACTTAGAATGAGGGAGACGGGGACGGGGAGATCTACCCACCAAAACTGAAAGGTACCTGGGGGAGACAACCATATATGGGGAAAGGATAAAGGAGAGAACCCCAGGGCCTCAGGCTTTCCATATAGACACTGCAATTCAAGCTGTGAGCCCCTGCTCCAGCACCATCACCACGGTGGGCCTCTGTATCAATCAGGGAACTACTTGGAGCCTATAAAGTGAAGTTGCATTGGAGAGCAGGCTTATCAGGGACCCACTGGCCTCCGTCCTCTGCTGAACACAGCTGATGCCACTTTGAGCTCTCGGGTCCAGAGTACCTGGCCTACACAGGGATCAGCTGTACTGCAACTGCCTTCACATCACCCCTTGCTGGGCTGGGCAGGGAACAGGGAGAGCAAATGCTCTCACACTCCCATGACTGGGAGCTAAGCACCCTCCACTGGGGAATTCCAGTGGATTGGGCACAAATGCCACTGGAGAGGTCACACAGGGGCAGGCCCCATGGGACCTATGTGAGGAGAGAGCCCCAGCCATCCAACAGCCCAGCCCCATGGCCCACATAATGCCTCGCCCAGGTCAAACCAACATGAGCCCACAGGCCAAGCAGAAGTCCATGCCTCTACAGACCTGTGCATCACTGGCAGGCCATGTCCTCTGGCCCCACCCACCACTGCACTGAGGTCTAAGTCCCCAAGGAACCATGTGCTGGCCAGTGAGCCTTGCCCCCATGGACCCAAGTACTGACCAGAGGGACAAGACTCCCCAATTCTGTACCTCTCACAGAGGTCCACATCTACCTGGAACTGCCCACCATGTAGCTGACCACACCCCTCAGCCCTGCGTACCAACTGGTGGCCCACACCCCAATACTCTACCCCACCCCACTCACTGTGGCAGGCCATACCCATTGGTTTTATGCACTGGCTGGCAGGCCAGGCCTTCCAGCTTTGTGCACCTCTCAGTGGGCCATAGCCTATAGCCCCGTATGCTGAACAGCAGAAGAAAGTCCCCAGCCCCATACACTGCACAGAGGGCCATACCTCCACAGGCCCATGCAACACACAGAGATCCATGCCCACGTAGTGTCCTACAAGCCAGCTGCCAGGCCATGCTCCTGAGGACCCATGCAACACCATGCCCAGAGGCCAGCTCTCCACCATGGACCCCTTAGCCACAAGCCACCCCCCACATTCAGAACAAAAATATTATGACTCATTATTGTACTTAATAAAAGTTACCTTTTGTAAAGGAAAAAGGCCTTTACTCCTACAATACACATTTCATGCAGGGTAGAGGATTTCCACTGCATGCCCAAAAGGAAAAATTTTGGCTCTTCTTTCCATTTGCTCACTATCCTCTCTTACAGAAGGAAATGTGGCTCTGCTTGTGTTGCTATAAAGGAATACCTAAGGCTGGGTAATGTATAAAGAAAAGAGGTTTATTTGGCTCACAGTTCTGAAGACTGTACAGGCATGACACTATCACCTGCTTCTGGAGAAGATTTCAGGGAGCTTCTAATCAAGGCAGTGGGCAAAGGGGGAGCAGAGGTGTCACATGGTGAGAGAAGGAGCAAGAGAGGGAGGAAGTGGTGCTAGGCTCCTTTAAACAACCCCCAAAAACCTCCCACCATGCCCCACCTCCAATACTTGGTATCAAATTTTAACATGAGATTTGGAGGGACCAAATATCCAAATCACATTACTACTAAAACAAAATACCATAGACTGTGTGGGTTAGACAATAGAAATTTATTTTCTCACAGTTCTGGAGGCTGGAAAGTTCACGATCAAGGTTCTGGCAGGGTTCATTTTCTGGCGAGGGCTCTCTTCCTGGTTTTCAGAAGGCTACCTTTTCCCTGTGTCCTCACATAGCCTTTCCTTGGTATATATGCAGGCAGAGAGAGAGAGAGAGACAGAGAAGAGAGATAAGAGAGAGAAATAGAAAAGAGGAAGAGAGAGATTTCTTCCTCTTATTATAAGGCAAATAATCCTATTGGATTAGGCCTCCCCCTTCTGATGCCATTTAATCTTAATTACCTTCACAAATATAGTCACATGAGGGTTAGAGATTCAACACGTGAATTTTGTGGGAACATAATTCAGTCCACGGCAGGTAGGAATACAGCAAGAGATCTCAGGAAGTGGTGTGGCATGAGAAGAAAGGGGTGCATAATGAGCCTGGAAAGACAGACAAGGATAAGGCTGTAGAGAGTCTTATAAGCTAATGGCAAAAAGAAACTATTAAAGGAAAACTTTGTCAAATAATTTTTACACAGAATGAAATGAAAAGAGTCAAACATGAATTATAAAAAGTAATCACATATAAATTATCCATTGCCATATAGCAAACTTTCCCAAAACTTAGTGGCTTAAAACAACATTTTTTATTTTACAGTTGACCTGGGTCAGAAATATAGGTGTGTCTTCACTGAGTCTTCTGGCTCAGAGTTTTTCCCAAGGCTAAAATCAATGTGTCCAGTAGCATCAGTCATTTCAAGGCTCAACCAGGGAACAGCACATTTCTAAGTTTAGTTTTAAGCATGCTCATATGTGCTGCTAGACCTAATCTTGGCTTACTCATGTCCAAAATTCATATGCTTTTTGGCAGGATTTTGTTCCTTATGAACTGTTTGGACTATGTGGACTGAGGGCCTCAATTTCTCACAGGTTTTTGGGCATAAGACTCCCTCAGTTCCTTGCCACATGAACCTCTTCAGACAGTAGCTCACAGCACGCAGCTAGCTCCAGCAGAGTGAGCAAGCAAGAAGAGCAAGACAGAGTTTTAGCAAGACATAAGTTAGAGTCTTTTGTAGTTTTATTTCAGAAATAACATCTTATACATTTGTGATGTGTTAGAGGCAAGTCACTAGATTCAAACTATACTCAAAGGTAGAGCATTTCACAAGAGCCTGAATACCACAAAGTGGGTATCATTGCGAGCCATCTTGGAGGCTTTCTACCACAGAACTCAAATTTGTTTCCATTTATTATGCTTAGAATCATTCTTTTAATGAGCTGCCAAATAAATATCAGTTGCAAAATCAATATTTTTTCTCTTTTTAAAAATTATAACTAAAATTTCCCTTCTCCAACCATTAATCCAATGGAAAATCCCAGTTGCAAAATAGTCTATTAAATGAGAATCATTAAATGTTCACGCTATCCTTAACCTTCAGTTTTGCGATGCATGGCATGACATGCATTGTATTTGAAATGATGTTTAAGTTATTTGAACTTTCAACTTTCCAAAATCCACAAAACATGTGGGACATTTTCCTATACCACTTCTGTTAGTGTCACTTGCTTTCTTCTTCCTGTGATAGAACTTAATGATTCATTATTTGCAGAAACTTTCACACATTGTGAAGCTTTTGAAAATCTATATTAAAGGATACAAGCTATGTTATGAGAGTTTCAGAGTGGTTTCCAGGCAAGCATTTGAAAACCACCCACTTAGGTGCTTCAGGCTGAATTTTAGTAGTTCACTTCTCTGGCCTTCAAAGGCAGGTCCCCTAAACTTTCAGTAGCAGCTTTCCTGATGTCTACTCTACAATCTCTTCCAACAGTCCCATAAGCCCTAAACCCAAATCAGAATATATGGAGTGGCTTCTGTTTTGTTGACTGAACTTTACTGACACAATGTGTGTTCCACCTCTTTCTGCTGTCCCAGAGAACCAGCTGAAAGCAAACTTGAAGCACAACACCTTCATCTATAATTTTTCCGGTTTTTTTGCACCAGAAGTTTTCTGCCCTGGAATAATGAGAATAGCGATGCTCTATCACTATAAACACTTTTAAATTTCAAACTTCTATCTTATTTGATTCTTTGTGAATTATTGTTTCCATTGTACAAAGATTACCTCAATTTTTGGTCCTCTTTGGTCTCAATCTTTGGTCATTACATGAATGACCAAGATTTCATGACTAAGAAGTAAAAGAGCAAGAATTTGAACTCAGTTCTACTTACACTAAGGCCAGAATTTTTTTCTCCCACACCATAGTGAATACTATAAAGGCAAACACATACAAGGTGTGCTCAGTAATGTTTTCAAATGATGACAATCACAGATCCAAAAGTCAAGGTGAAGACCAAACTTCTTAACATGGACATAAAAAGCCCTCCAAAATCTGCTTCCTCCTTATCTCTCCAGCCTTATTTCTTGCTATTCCCCCACCTACCTCTTAAATTCTAACCACACAGAAGTGATTTTAATTCATATAATATATGCATTTGCTTCCTCTACTGTCTCTGGCAAGAGCCCCTTACTCCCTGCTTCCCATTCCACTATCCTTCCATCATCATCCCTTCAAGAGTATCTACTCACTGTTCATGACTCAATATAGATATTACTGTCACCACGGTGACTTTTCTGCCTCCCCCTTCCCACTTCTACTCCATTTGTATCCACACAATATCATGTATTCATATAAATATTTACAGTACTTATAACGTTTAAATTGCATTTAATTGACTGTTTTTACTACACATACTGTAACTTAAAATTAACAGAATGCTTCCATATACTTTCAATTAATTCTCAATGGACATTCACATCGCCTTCATGAGTGGAGACAGTAATTCATCTTTATATCCTTGGTTCCCAGCATTATGACTAAAATGAAGTATATTTTTGATGAATATTTATTGACCAAAAAAGGGATAAATTAAGTAGATATAAAATAGCAATCTACTCTAGTTGGGGAACATGAAATGTCATTTTAAAAAGGGACATAATCACCAACATTATTATAACCTAGAAACTTCATTATCATGCTGAGTAAAGCAATTGGCCCACTTTTTTTCACTACACAGCAATTCATAAGTTTAAGGTGAAAGAAATAAATAGCTTCAGATGTAAGGAGGAAGGTCTATTCATTTAAATAAAGAATGATGTTTTGGAGACTTTTTTGATAAAGGCCATTCTCACTGGAGATAAGTAATATCTCAAGGTGCTTTTGATTTGCATTTCCCTGATGATTAGAGATGTTGAGCATTTTTTTTATATGTTTGCTGGCCATTAGTCTATCTTTCTTTGAAAAGTTTCTGTTTATGTCCTTTGCCACTTTTTGATAGAGTTGTTTGATTTTTTCTTGCTGATTTTCCTGAGTTCTATATAAATTCTAGTTATCAGCCCTTTATCAGATGTGTAGCATGCAAATATTTTCTCCAATTCTGTTAGCTCTCATGATGTGGATGCAAAGAGATAGGAACACTCAGACACTACTGGTGGGACTGCAAACTAGTGCAACCTCTATGGAAAGTAATATGGAGATACTTCAAAGAGCTACAAGTAGAACTACTATTTGATCCAACAATCCCATTACTGGGCATCTACCCAAAAGAACAAAAGACATTCTATAAAAAAGACATCTACACTACAATGTCTGTAGCAGCACAATTCATAATTGCAAAGATGTGGAAACAACCCAAGTGCCCATCAATACATGAGTGGATTAATAAAATGTGGTATATGTATACCATAGAGTTCTACTTAGCCACAAAAAATAATGGTGATATAGTACCTTTTATATTATCCTGGATAGAGCTGGAGCCCATTTTACTAAGTGAAGTATAACAAGAATGGAAAAACAAGCACCACATGTACTCACCATCAAATTGGTTTAAACTGATCAACACTTGAGTACACAAATAGTAATAACATTCATCAGGTGTAGGACAGATGGGAGGGGAACAGGGGGATGCGTATGTGCATACCTAATGGGTGCAGTGCACACCATCTGGGAGATGGACACACTTGAAGCTCCGATTCGTGTGGGGCAAAGGCAATATATGTAACCTAAACATTTGTATCCCCGTAATATGCTGAAATAAAAATAAAAATAAAAGAATGATGCTAAAGCAGGTCTGATTTTTCTGCCAGAATTAGCAACAACTTTGGATATTTATGAGCACTGTTGTATATAATGTAAAGGACATTAAACTGCAAGCCTTGAAACTTAGATTTGC
>CAUYSK010109892.1:0-20512 GCA_963575035.1 Avahi laniger
CAATTAATTTCTTTCTATTTTTGGTAGAGACGGGGTCTCGCTCTTGCTCAGGCTGGTCTCGAACTCCTGAGCTCAGAACGATCCGCCCACCTCGGCCTCCCAGAGTGCTAGGATTACAGGCGTGAGCCACCGCGCCGGCCCTGTAGTAAGTTTTGAAATCAGAAAGTGATTCCTTAAATAGTGTCTTTAGATGAAAAGAAGTTCTTATTTTTAATGTAGTCCAAATTATTTTTTAAAACTTCTTAGTGCTTTTTATTTCATATATAAGAAACCTTAACCTATTTTAAAGTCATGAAGATACTCTTTTATTCTTTCTTCTAAAAGCTTTTTTCTCTCACATTTAGAACTGTAACTAACCTATAAATGATTTCTGTATGGTATGGGTCATAGTGGGGCAGGTCTAGATTTATTTAGTTTTCAATTAGATACCCAGTTGACGTGGTGTTATTTATTGAAAAGACCATTATTTTCTTATTAAACTTATTCATATTTTAAAATTATTTCTAAGCTGAATTAGAATTTTTTCTGTTATTAGGAGATCCAGGAAAAAATTCAAGACATATAAAAAGGAAATCAATTCTTGAGTTAGGATGCTCTCACTTATACCTGAACTAATTTCTTGCTACTCTAATTATAATCCTGAATTCAAATAAAAATAATAGCTCCTTAGAATGCCATAGTTCAAGGATTGGCAAACTTTCTTTTTAAGGGGTGAAAGAGTAAAGAATTTAGGCTACACAGGTCATGCATCTCTGTTGTGGCTACTTCATTCTGCTTTTGCACTGCAAAAGGCAGTATGCAAATGAATAAGCATGATTATATTCTCTAAAATTTTATTTATCAAATTAGGCAGTGGGCTATACTTGGGCCTTAGGCCATAGTTTGCTGACCCCAACCTTATTTAATAAACCTATCTCCATATTCCCTGGCACACCTAATATGGAGACTTGCTAAGATAAGGCAGTCAAAAATATAAGAGAATATGAAACTGTTGAGTGCATATTTGTTCATGTGTGGTTTTGTGTGTGGCAGGGGTTGGGGAGGGGGTTGGAGAGGGAGTATAAAAATGCTTCTGAAGCAATTGAATCTGTAGATTCACTCTACACTGAAGTATTGTAGAGTGTAAGCAGAAGAAACTCTGTACAGGAAGTATACATATCAGATTAAAGTTACCACTGCAGACAGACACTGAAGGCTTATTTCCACTCACTGATAACACATACCAAATCTGCTGATATGTTCTTTCAAATATTAGTATTATCAGCCTTTGGGTGAATTACATTTAACTGGGAATAAGGAATGAAGAGGTAAAGTTCCTGGTGAGAGCAGGCTTCTGCTTTGTGTGATGATTCTCATTGTCAAGATGAATTAATCTTATCATTTAATGTTGTCTAATTTAATGAAATAGGCAGCTGCTTCAAGAGCCTTATCCTTTCCACCTATAACACCTTGTTTTTGCCATTGATAATCTAAGCAGAGACTACTTATTGTTTCCAAGTATATACTTATTTTTTTTTTGCCTTTTAGTAATAGACCCATCCACACATATTTTAGATGGGCATATTTCTGTCTCATAATGCTAAAGGGATACGAGCAAAAGTGACATGTGCAACTTCAAGTTGGTCTCTTGGAAAGAAAAGAGTCTACGCTGTGTGTTGTCTTTTGTTCTCTTCCCACTGTCTGGAATGTGGGAGTGTTGGTGGTGAGCTAGAATTAGCCATGTAGACAAGTATGTCACCCTATGGCAGTATTTGGAAAATTTTTTCATAAAGGCTCAAACAGTATATATTTTAGGTTTTGCAGGCTATATGGTCTCTTTCACAACCACCCAACTCTGCCAATGTAGTGTGAAAGCAATCATAAACAATATGTAAATGAATGTGTGCAGCTGTTTAGAACATTATTTTAAAAAGAGGACAGAAGGTAGAATTTGGTTCTCATGCTGGTGGTTGCCAAGGATGGCAGAGCAACAGGAAACTGGGACTTAAGATGCTCTAGTGGAGCAGAGTTGTAGCTCTCAAATCCAGATTAATGTATAGGTGAGAAACAGAACAATTTGAGTGTATCACAGATCTCTTGTTACAAGTAGTGTGCTTTCTGCTGGCATCTAAAAAACTAGAAGATGATTAGAAAGATTAAACAGATAGATATGCTTCTATGTATCTATTTTTAAAGTATCATTATAAAAATTACTTAAAATCAGTTATTTCATTTTCATGTCAGTTTTGTCCCTTTTCATATGAAGTAATTCCATGTCAGTTAGCCTTTGGGATAAATATATGTTCCAAATTTTCAATTATATTAGTTTTTGCATTAGTTGTTTGAACCCTCTCCAAATTTTTCACTTCTTTTTGAAAATGTGGAAAATTAGAGAGGTGTGCAGGAAAAATATCCCCAAGGATGCTATAAACTACTATATTCAAATAATTTCCTTTTTTTCTCATTTCATATATCATATTTTTGCACATTATTTTAATAATGACTTTTCTTTGTAATAAATGTTATAGGTTTTACATTCATTTTTAAATCTGTAAGTTCTTTGTATATTTGTAGATTAAATATTATATATGTAATTTTTCAATTTAATAATTTTTCAAATGTTTTTGCTACTATATTATTTATTTATGATTTGGGGAAAGTATTAGTAATACTAATTGAAGTTGAAATAAATGAAACTGCCAAAATCAAATGATTTTTAACCTTAAAAAAGGGGCAGTTTCATTTGGTTCAACCTAATATATTTAGACACTCTACTTAATGAGAAAGAAAAATTTAAAAATACTATAATTAATATTGTACACTAAAATACTACTTGAATTAATATATAATAGATTGGAGTAATAAGTTATCCTATTGTACACTAAACTTATTGCACAGTAAATTTAACAATGTATTAGGCAATTTTTTCAAAACCTTTTTGTTGAATGCTTTTGATGTGCTTGATCCTTGTGGCATTAATCTAGGAGTTTGGTATAAATCAGTGAACAAATAGGAAATGCAATAAAAAATTCTTTATTGCATTGTGGTTGATGAGTCTATGGAAGAAATGGTTTGGTATAAGGGGGATCAGGAGAGCTGGAAGTTGGGGGAAAATCGCTACTTTAAATTGGGTTATCAAATAGAAGTGTGATGTTTGAATAAAAACTTGAAGGCAGTAGGGAGTTCATTAAGTACATATCAGGTGAGAAGATTCCAAATAGAGAGAATTGACTTTTCAAAGAAGATAAGGTGGAAGGATACCTGGGATATTGAAGGAACATCACAGAGACCACTGTGACAGAAAAAAGTGAGGGAAGAAAAGGGTAAATGTGATAAGATCAGGGTGGTAATATGGGGCAGGGCTGTATCTTGAAGGTCCTTTTCAGCCATTTAAGAATCTTGGCTTTTATTTTAAGATGGAATCCAATGGAACTTTTTCTTTAGGCAGAGTCCTTACTCTGTCTCCCAGGCTGGAGTGCAATGGTGCAATCCTAGCTCACTGCAGCCTAGGACACCTGGGCTCAAGCCATCCTTCTGCCTAGGCCTCCCAAGGACCACAGGAGCCTTCCAGCATGCCTGCCTAATTTTTAAACTTTTTGTACAGTTGGAGTCTCACTATGTTGCTCAGGCTGCTTTCAAACTCCTGGCCCCAAATGATCCTCCTGCCTCAGCCTCCCAAAAGGCTGGGATTGCAAGTGTGAGCCACTGTGCCTGGCCTCGACTGGAACCTTTTGAAGATTTTCTTGCAGTTTAAAAGAATCCCTTTGGCTAATGGGTTGAGAATAAATTCCATGGGAGCCAAGAGGGACACAGGGAAACCTGTTGAGGGGCTATTACAGGTTGGTAGTGGTTGTAGTGATGTAAAGTGATTATGTTCTAGATATAGTTTGAAGAACAAAAAATCAACAAAATTTGTTAATGGATTGTATGTGGCATGTGAAGAAAAGGAAGAAGTCAAGGATGATCCCAAGATTTTGACCTGAGCAATTGGAAAGAAAAATTTATGATCAATTGACATGAGAAAGACCCCAGAAAGAGGAGATTTGGGACAGGGCAAATATCAGATCATTTTTAAGTTTAATACATTTATTAGACAGCCAAGCGGACACTCTGAGTAACTTTCTATCCCTCTCAGGGTAAGAGTCATTATTGTGTCTTATAAGAGCTACCTAGTACATCGTATGTCCACCCCAGTACCTATGAGAACTCAGCTCCCTGCCTTACTCCAATTTAGCTATGCTGGTTTCTTTGTGGTGCCCCAAATACCTGCCTCTGTGCTTTTACATTTTCCTTGCCTCTGACTGCAGTGTCCTTTCTCAGATATCCACATAGCTCACTTCTTCACTTCATTCAGGTCCCTTGACAATCCCAGCTTATCAGAGAAGCACTTGATATTATATAGAGTGATCCCTCACCACCCTATGCAAATTAGTACTCTCTCTTCTCTGTTTTGTACTCCCTAATGCTCTTCACAGAGCAAAAACCACCTGGCACAATATGCATTTATTTCTTTACTTAGTTACTTTCAGTTACTTCACTAGAATATGAGCTTCAAGTGGTAGCCATGGAAGTGCACTGCTCAGATTTCTCTTTCAGCTTCAAGGATGGCCAATATGCGTCTATTGCAGTGCCCTAGGGAGCAAGACAGCACTCAAGCCTAGATCATGCTGCTATTGGGACAGCCCCTGCACAAAAGGAATACCAGGGCCTGGCCATTTTTGCCCAGCATGGGACTTCCCTACAGATATTTTTTCCAGAGCTCCCCATTGTAGTCTGTGCATTGTAGTCTCAGGCTAGTTCTGCCCAGTCCTGATTCCTTTTCTATCTCTTTTCATGCATATCAGATTACTATTATGGTCTCAAGCTTTTTGCAGCTAAATTCTACTTCTTTCCCCTTTATCTTTCACAGGAGCTCCCCCTCCCCCCCTTGCATTCCTGACTTAGTCTTAAGTCTTTCTATCCCTTTCATGGAGGATCTGAACTGACATAATTGCTACTGGGAGTGTTTTGAGTAAGTAATAAGTTGGAGTTTGGGGATTGGATCACTCCTCAGATAGCTGACAATGAGGACTTCATCCTAGGTGGTAAGTGGGACACAGATAGTTCCCGGCACAAAGTGGTGGTACATTTGTAAAGGGATCCTTGAGGGTGACCGGAGAGGATGTTCCTACTATTCTGGGTAGTGTAATAATTCAGGCTTTTGAAAAATATGGGGGATAGAAAGAACAATGGAATTGATTGGCTGTCAGTAAGTTGCAATGATGTCCTAGTGAAGAATAATGAAAAATGGCAAGCAGTTAACAAATGATTAAAAAGACCAGAGGTTCTTATCTCTTGTAGTGAGAGAGCATAAAAATCTGAAAACCAAATTTAGGACTTAGTAGTTTAAGTTGTCGAGTTTCAAAAATGATTGCATGATCTGCCAAGACAGTAAAAGTCCTGTTAAATTATAAGCTATGGGTGCCAGATGAATGCTTTGGAGTCTTGTGTTCAGGGACCAGCAGACAAGACGAGGAATCACCATTCTCTGATAAGCAGAAGGAAGCAGGAGGAAAATACATGGAACTCAGATGATCCACATTAATGCCTCTTAACACTTCCTTGCCCAATTATGGCTGAGGAGGATATGGTTACCTTGGACTCAGATTCTTCAGAAAAGAGAGTTTGAGCTACATCACTGGGAAAGCTTCCAAAACCAGCACAGACGACGGCTGAGATGGGGGAAATTTAGAATGTACAGCGAAAAAGGAAGACAAGAAGTATCAGTTGCAACATCAAGAATTGCAGTGATGGGGTTATAGTTGGTTCCACTAATCTCTTTCTTCTAAATTTTTGATCAGAAAGAGAGACCAACTGGAACCTTGAAGGGGCCGGCCCAACTTAATGCATTTATGGAGAGGCGAATCATGGCAAAAAGAGTGAACTGTGGCATCTATGGAGGTACACTGCTTAGATCTCCCTTCTAGAAGGGAATTTTTCAGCTGTGAGGAGTGCCGTTAGCTGACAGCCTTCAGCTGCAGCAGCTATAGAATCCACTGCAACTTCCAAGCAGAGGACATGCTTTTCCCAGGCAGTCTGTAGCAGTGACTGAGCATGGCAGTGGGACTAAGGCCTGCCCATTTTTGCTTAATGTGGGACTCCTCTAACACAAAAGCTTTGTGCTGTAGCTCCCTGTTGCATTGACTGAGACCTTGCTGCACCTGCAATAAAATCTCATGCTCTCTGTTCACAGATCTGCTTCGTTGCCTCTTTTCTTTCACAGGTGCGATGTCTTTATCACATTCTGAAGCTTTTCTTGCCCAATTCTGCTCCCTCCTTCTTTATATTTCATAGGCATTATACGCTCCCCCATTGACCTCTTTCATTCCTAACTGATCTCAGCATGAGGACGGGATTTTATCTTTTTAATTCTCAGGGGAATCCTCAGTGCCTTGAACAGTATCTTCCAAATTTTAGGCATGAAATAAGTGGATTTTGAAAGTTGTATCCTGAATTACACATGATAATTATCTCTCTTCTTGTTAGGCTGTAAACTCCCTCGGAAATGGTATAATGATAATGACGATGATGATGATAATAATAACAATAGTAGTTAGTGAGCACTTAGTATGTGTTAAGTGTTATACCTGTATTATCTCATATAATACTTACCACAACCTTATTCCCCTATGCAGAAGGTTCTCTCATTTCCTCATTTTTCAACTGAGACTCCAAATGATTGAGTTTACATTATGTAAATGCTCAAGTGAGGATTCAGTCATATGTCATAACTCAGGGATTTGATATATGCTCAGGGGTTTGATGTAGGCAATTTGCACTGCTTCCCGCTAACACAGATCTCAATCTCTCTGATATCAGCACCCAGCATAGAGCCTGGCACGATAATTCTTCAATCATTTTAAAGGTTCTTCTATGAAATTTACATCTTTAATTTTTTTTTATTTCAGCATATTATGGGGGTACAGATGTTTAGGTTATATATGTTGCCCTTCCCCTCTCTCCCTCCCCAAGTCCGAGTTTCAAATATGTCCATCCTTCAGGTGGTGTGCATTGCACTCTTTGTGTATGCATATACCCGTCCCTTCCTCCCTCCTCCCCTGCCCCCCACCCTACCTCTTTGATTTTATTGAAATTTTTTATTATCTTCTTTTTCTTCAGTGAAAAGTGTTGCATTGGCTTCCCTAGATATTTTCACTAAATGACTTTCTTTAAGTAATGATACCAAGGGTATCATTTAGATTTATTCCTGTCCTATATTATCTCTTCTAACTGGAAGTAGTTTACTTAAGCTTAAAAATGCTGTCTGTATCAGAATGAACAACTTTGAAATGGAAGGCTCCTTAGCCATTTTCTTGCTTTTTGACTCACCAAACTTTGGGCGAGGTTTTCTGGTTATCCTGCCACTATCTTTAGCCTCTTTGTGTCTTCTCATAGCTATCATTTGAGGATTAAAGAATCTCCATTTGGTTAGTATCATGGGTGGAGAAAACCGTTATCATGGTGGAAGCCATTACTGACTTTATCTCTGTGCGTCCTGAAAGATGATGACTTTCAGTAGCACTCTCACAAGCGTCGCTCTATGCCAAGAGAAAATTCTAATATTTAAAACAAATTTCCTCTCACACTACCCAAGAGATATTAATGTCATATCAGTCATCTTATTGGGATGTCTCTTGTTATTGTCTTCCTAGAGGACAGACTTAAAACACCTCTTTCAATACATTCCCCTGGGATTGCATGCAGTTTTCAGATTCAATTTTGAGCTTATCCTGCTTCTTTCTTTTAGAGCCACACTGGTTCACCCACACAACATTAACTTAAAGACTCTTTAAAAGCAAGGTGTCCAGGGAGTATTGATCTAGTGGCTGGATCAATAAAATTGTCTGAAATCTTTCACTTAATTTTATACCACATATGTAGGCAGTCTCAGTCTTTCTTCCTATCTCCCTAGGCTTTAAAATACAGTGTGTTACTTCGACCTGGATTCTTGATTATGTACCGTAGATCTGATCTGTTATTCTCCTCCATGGCTAGCTGACTTTGAAGTGGCTCTTGGG
Organism: Avahi laniger; assembly: GCA_963575035.1. Lineage (NCBI taxonomy): Eukaryota > Metazoa > Chordata > Mammalia > Primates > Indriidae > Avahi > Avahi laniger. Next base: position 8,037 of record CAUYSK010109892.1, read on the forward strand.
ATCATTATAACAGATTGGTTATCTTCAGTAGGAGTCTCCACCTGACGTTGTTATTCACGGAATTCTACCCTGAAGCTTGATACTTGTCATAGGCTACTTGGTATCTCTCTCTCTCCCTCTCCCTGCTTCTCTCGTGCGCTTACTATGTGTTAAGTGCTCTCTTTGTCTTTCAGAATGCATTAAAAACTATATGATCAATTTCTTTTAGTTCATTACAAATTAAAGTTATACAATGGTAGACATATTGGAGATGGCAGAGGTTATTAGATACTAAACTTTAAGATTCTAGAGAAAAAGATAGTCAAGTGGTTTTTAAAATTTCTGACCAGTTATCTGTACTTTATAGGTAAAACAAGACTTGCAAGATTTGTTTTGTAACTCTAGCTCAATATCTGGTGATGGTGACCTTAATCGAATATCAGATTTGGACTTGATGTCCTAGGGAAAGCAAAAGCTGTGGAGGGTGGAAGCTGGTTCAGTACTGCCCTTGGAATTAATAAATTAACAACATTGAAAACCAATACAATAACATTGTTGGCCATTGTCAATTTGTACTCTCTCATCTGAGAAGAAACATCACAAACACACAATTATAATGGAGTGGGTCTCTGGGGACTCAGAATCTTGCGGGATTTCATGCTATCGCTTTTCCCTTTATCCATTTTTCTCTCCTCCTCTTCTCATGTTTTTTTTTTTTTTGCCTCTTAGATCTCATAATAATCTCTCTTTCCACTAGGCCACGGTCTCTATCATGACTGGTACTATTATATTAAAAACAATTTTAAAAAGCTATGAGCACTCACTGCGTGTTAGGCATTGTGCCTGTGCTGTTTCTTTACCTCTCATTCTGCCTTCTTCTCAATCGTCATACGCATCCAATGCAGACCAAGACATTTTCTTGCATTTGAATGATCAGTTTCACTTTTTATCATGACTATCCAGAAGAAATAATTCTTTTTTCCAATAAAATATGGCCATGGTTAATACATTAATTAAAGCTTTGGTAATTAGTTTTATTACTGCAGTAAAATATTGGCCTGGAATGTTCCATTGTGGGGTTCTTTAAGAAGGGTTTTGATGAATATTGGTGTGATTATAGAACGATATTTTATATAAGACATATATGATACTTTAAGCCATATTATCTTTAGGATCTTAATTTATTTAGAGTTATGAAGAATTAAAGTTCATGTTATGACACTATAGTCCTGAAGAAATCAACCAAGATATATTTTGTGATGACAGTAATGGAGAGAATGCTGGTCTTTAGAAAGGGCACAAGGCCACTCTCTAGTTCCCTCCCCCTTACTTCATTCCCAAGGAGGAGAAGTAATTTCAGTGCACATTCTAGGACATTTTATTGGATCATAGTCCTAGTGGGTAGAACTTGAAAAAGTGGAGCTTCTGTCTACTTGGTGTTTTTTTTTTTTTCTTATTGCTCTTTATTCCATTGTATGAAAATAATGAGGGTTCTGGAGTCCTCACATGTCAATCTGCCCTATGTTTTCATTTTTCCTCCTTTCTGACTCTCTGGGTCTTTCTTTCCTATGGAACTGGGCAAGCCTTAATGAACACAGTTTGGAAAAATACAAAGCACATCTTTGAACTTATGGCAATAGTTCCCATTTGAGCTGTAGACCACCTATCTCAAAATCAGCAGCTAGCCACAGGGCAGATTCCTGGACCTACTCCAAAGATATATAATCAAAATATCTAATAGTATAGAGGTTGCCCTATTCAGGAGATTCTTACATATGCTAAAGTTTGAGATTATTTTATCAGTGATTCTCAATCCTGGTGTACATTAGAATTTCCTATAAATTGCAAATTATTGATAGTGGGGCCACATTCCAGAAAAAATAAATCAATATTTAAACTAAATTCCCAAGTAATCCTAATATGCAGTTAGCGTTGAAATCCCTGGGTTAGGAAAACAGGGTTACCTGACCAGTGAAATCTTACCTTTAACTTGCTTTGCTTTCTTTCTGACCTATGGTACATGGTACAATCAAAGTTAGATTCTTACAAAATCAGCTCACTCAACACTTCCAACAAGAAGAAAGATGAGCTATATTAAGAATTAATAATAACAAACAAGAACTAGAAAATTTGTGTTGAGCTATTAGCCTGTGAAACTTTGTTTTATGTAAATTGTAAAAATAAAAATACGGTCATCTTAATTAAATTCAAGTTAGATAAATTGTTTACTAAAAAAGTAGAATAGATTTTTATGTATATTTCACCAATGTCCCCTGGGCTTTGAAAGATAATAATCAGTGAATTATTTAAATTGAAAAGAAAAACCCTCTCTCTCCATGCTATCCATCCTGTAGGTGATGGTAGTCTGATGCATAAAGCACCAAGTATAGCAACTGTTTCCGAGTTTTTAAGTCATCCCTCTATTGCCAAGACATAAATCAATACTCAGATTAATGTTCTATATTTGTGTGTCAGGTGATCTCCTATATGGTTTCCTGGAGTGTGGTGCATCATTTCTTAAAGGATTTTAGTTTAAGTTGTAACATACACACATACGCACAAATACACACAGTGTTCTGAAGGAAGTATATTTGTCTATATAGTTACTGAAATTGTCACTTATGAATTGTAATTCTTTGGTGATGATAATTTCAGTGAATCTGAGCATTTATTCCATTGATGTGATTTATCTTTCTTATTTTGAAAACAGTAATGATAGTTTAAACTGAGGAGAAAAATCAGTAGTTTTTATAATGCAATTTTTGAAGCAAAAATTCAAAACTCATATAGCACATAGAATATATTTTCTTAATCAGAGAGCTCAATTTTTTAAGAATATTTATCCATAAAGGAGAGGGGAAATGTATATGCATTAATCTATCATCATTTTGCTTTTAGTGATAAATAATGATAACCATGAAGTTGTTAATTTGTTTTCTTTGACTTTCTAATCATTTTACTGCCATTAATCTACTAAATGCTTAAACAAGTTAGTATAAAATTAATAGAAGGATAGGGTTTTTGTAGTTGAGATACTAATTCTAGTCAAAATTCTGTGGGTTGAAATAATGCTATATATAGTAAAAATGATTTGCTTAATATGGAAAAATATTAAAAAATACTATATTTAGGGTATGTTAAAACTTATAAAACATTTTTGAGAATTAAATGATATTATAGATTTGTAAGAGACAATCATCTACACATAAGGCAGAATTGAGAAATGAGATTGGTTTAGTGAGGAAGTATGAATAAACTGTAGAGGCTTTAAAACTAGGTAAAGAAATTTCTGCTCTAATTGAAATTTCCATTTTCTCGTATTTAGCCCAATCCCATATTATTTTGATTTAATATCTCCAATTATCTCCTCGTATCCTTGAAATTCATCTTCATCTCTTTTAGTCCATGTACCATATTATCATATTATCATCAACCTAAAGACCTTCTCTGACATTCTTCCACACAAAACCTTCAATTGCTTAATAATTTATTTATTTTGCTTTATATATGTGTGTAAGTGTGTTTGTGTGCATATATTACATATATAGTATATATAAAGTATATATAGTGTGTGTATATACATATATATATAGATATAGATATATAGTATGAAATCCTTTCAGTACTATTTCTTTCAATACTACCAGACTCCACTTGTAATTTGACTTATGATTAAACCTCACATGCTCTCTCCTAACCATTCCAGGAATATACTTTTTCATTCCTGGTTATTTGCCCCTTTGGTCATGGTATACCCTACACCTCTCATTCTACACCCCTGACTTACATTATGTTACCCCTCTGCCCAGACTGTTTCACATTTACTAACTGGCCTCTGAATAACTTGCTCTGCTTTACCATATTTTTTTTTTTAACTCTGCATCTAAAAGTGGTTCTTTAACTTTGCGAATCTGATTGCCAATATCCTACTTACAACCTTTCGAACATTCTTAGGGTGGAGTAAGAAATCCATGATATAACTAACAAAGTTTTCATAAATCTGATTGCTGCCAACTTCTCTATACCCATGTCTCACTTTTTCTCTCTGTTTTACACATGATTAGGCTCTTTGAATTCCTGAGACAGGCCACAGTACTCTCCAGAACTTCCGACTTGTGGAACATTTCCCTAGCCCCCCATCACCACATACTTCTATTTCTTTCCAGTTCTCCAGGTAGGAAATAAACAGAGATTGTGTAGGTAATGCTCTTTTAAAAAAAATAAAGACTAGAGGACTTCCACTTTTAGGTAAGGTGAAGCCACAGGTACTAAATTCACCCTGCTGCTTGAAACAAACAGAAAATTGACAAAATATGTGAAAAACTTCTCAGTGGGCAGGATTTTCAAACAATCCTCAAAATCTTCCCATCACCCAACCTGTAATTGTGACTTTTGGTCACCTAACTAGCTACTGTGCATTTCTTCTGTGGTATCACATCAGTAAATTTAATTTTATACATATTGAAATCAATATGTATAAATAAGTAGTTGTTTTTCTAATGCAATTTTTGAAGCACAAAGTCAAAACTCAAATTTTATACATATTGAAAACAAGCACCACATGTACTCACCGTCGAGTTGGTATTAACTGACCAACACTTAAGTGCACATATAGTAGTAACATTCACTGGGTGTCGGGCAGATGGGAGGGGGAGGAGGGGATGGGTATATTCACACCTAATGGATGCAGTGTGCACCATTTGGGGGATGGACACACTTGAAGCTCTGACTCGGGTGGGGCAAGGGCAATATATGTAACCTATACTTTTTTACCCCCATAATACGCTGAAATAAAAACGCAAAAAATAATTTTATACATATTGAAATCACATTAAATTCTCCTCAAAATGCATCAAAACCGTAAATGTAAAACCTACACCTATAAAACTTCTACAAAAACACAAGAGAAAAGCTCTGTGTTCTTAAATTATGCTACGATTTCTTAGATGTGACTCTAAATGCATGATCCATAAAAATATGAAATTGATATTCACTTCAGTTCATCAGAATTAAAACTTTTGCTTTTCAAATGACAGCTAACACAAGCCACAGACTAGGATAAATGATCTTCAAATTGTATATTTGAATACTTAGGAAGTATATTTAAGTTATATTAAAATACTTTCAAAACTCAATAAGAAAATAAAATATTCAATCAAAAGCTGGGCAAATATTTGAACAAATACTTTAACAAAGGAAATATGATCATAAGCACATGAAAAGAGGCTCAATATCATTAGTCAATAGGGAAACACAAATTAAAACCACAATGAGATGCCATTATATGGGTCAGAATGGATAAATTAAAAAGACTAATCAAGCGAAGTGTTGACATATATGTGTAGACAAACTGGAGCTCTTGTACACTGCTGGTTAGAATGTAAAATTCTATGACTACTGTAGAAAAAATTAAGCAGTTTTTTATAAAGCTAAACACATACTCCATGATCTGTTTACTCTTAGGTATATAGCCAACAGAAATAAAAGTATATGTGTTGCACACAAATGTCCATGGCAGATTTACTTGTAATAGCCCCAAACTGTATACAACCCAAATGTTCATTAACAGATGAATGGACAAACTGTGCTGTATCTAAACAATGGAATATTACTCAACAGTAGAAAGGAATGGACTATTAATACACACTGTAAATAGGAATGAATCTTAAAAACATTATACTCAGTGAAAAAAGATCAAAAAGAGACTATATATTTTTTGATTCAATTTCTGTAAAAATCTAGTAAATGAAAACTAATCTATAGTAACTGAAAGTGTGTCCACGGTTGTCAGTAAATGAGGAGTGTTAAGCTTGAGATAGGGGAATTTCTAAGGGGCTCGAGGAAACTTTTGGTGGTGATGGATATGCTTATTATTTTAATTGTGGTGATGGTTTCATAGGTGTATACAAATTTGTCAAAACTTATCAAATTGCATTTAAATATGTGTAGTTTACTCTATGTCAATTACACATCTATAAGGCTGTTTTACTTTTTAAAAGGAATGTATCTAACAGGCAAAGCTTCCTTTGAGCTTTTCTGTAGCTGTCCTGAGCTGATGAAAGGTGCAATCACTCAGCGGAAAACGTGGTGCCCAGCCGAGATTAAGAATCACTGAGGGGTTTGACGAATGTGACTTAAAACGTGGTGCCCAGCCGAGATTAAGAATCACTGAGGGGTTTGACGAATGTGACTTCTAGTGGCTTGAGAGTGGATCTGGCTTCTTGAAGCATACATAGACCTAGGAATCCCCAAAACCTTAAAAGTTGTCATTATCTGCTTGGCGTTCTTGCCCATGATCCAATTATGCATTTCTTGAATTGTCTCCCAGTTTTGTGCCTTCTGCAATTCAGTGATATTTTTTTGTTTCTCATTGTTACTTAATGTAGGTAGAATTTTGTGGAATTCAGTTTGTAATTGAGTTAATTGGTTTTGGTAACTCTGGAAAAGGCTTTCATGTGATAATTTAAAATAAATTTTTGCAGTGGATCACACATACTGAGAATGCTTTTAAAAATGTCTTGATTACATTTATCATCAGTATGTAACCTAATGCAATTCTCTTCTTAAACTCTGATGAAATTTAATGTGAATCTATTATTTTAGAAGCTTGGAAACCTTCTGTTTGTGGTGAACAATTAAATGTAGGACCAATGGTTTTAGTAAATAGACTAAAAAATATGAAAACCACATAACCCATGTAGTTATATAATACTAAACAAACTTTCTGAAACATATTTTTAGGGCTATATTCAGTCTAAAATACATGGAATCAGCAGTTTTCCCATGGATTATTTTTTTGATGGCTTAATATTCTGATCCTTGCATGACTGAAATTATAGTTGGAGTGTACTGGAATTTACACTGGAGTAAAATTCCCTTCCTTTGCTGTTTAATCAGTATTGCTTTTGATTAATTTGATTAAAATATACAATTTTAATCTTTCTAATGTTAGATTATTTGGTTATTATGTAGAAAAATACCTAAATATGAATAATAGTTATATTCTTAAGTAGAGTAAAATTAAGATTGTTTTTACTACGCAGTATCATAGATATATTTCACATCAAACATGAAATTAATATTATCATAATCTTGCTCACATGGACAGTATGGCCTTATCTTTTTTTTTTTTTTGAGACAGAGTCTCTTGCCTGGGCTAGAGTGCCGTGGTTCAGCCTAGCTCACAGCAACCTCAAACTCCTGGCCTCGAGTGGTCCTCCTGCCTCAGCCTCTCAGGTAGCTGGGACTACAGGCATGCGTCACCATGCCTGGCTAGTATTTTCTATTTTTAGTTGTTTGGCCAATTTCTTTCTATTGTTAGTAGAGATGGGGGTCTCACTCTTGCTCAGACTGGTCTTGAACTCCTGAGCTCAAGTGATCCGCCCTCCTCGGCCTCCCAGAGTGCTAGGATTACAGGAGTGAGCCATCGTGCCTGGCCAGGCCTTATCTTCTTAACAATCAATAATGAGATTTTGTCTTTCTACAGTGTGGCGAGGCAGTTCTTAATAGTCTATAATGATTAGCCCTTTTTCTAAGGAGTATTAAAAATTTTAAGAATTATTCATATTTGAGTAATATTGCTTACCTAAATTTAAATTATAAGGTTAAATTATGATTAGACTTCATGATTTAGCTTGTGCTCATTTATGCTACTTGAAATCTTGGCTAGCAGTTGGTTAGGAATAAACACATGAGTTGTTGTTTTCAGGTATTAATATTCAGATAATGACTTAATTGTACAAATTGGTATTATCTTTAATATCACATTGGCCTTTGCCAAACATATCTGTTTTGTTCAAAGACTAGCTTGCCAGTTTTTTTTTTTTAAATCATATATACCTCTTCCTATCCATTTTTTTCTACAGTTGTGGTTTGGGACTTAGACTACCTTTCAGTGGGACTCTAATCTCTCAGGTAGATTTCCAGATTTTCACCAACAAAACCTTTGAGTCACAGTTGGAAGAATCACATTTTTATACCATATTGAATTGCCAGTCCAAACATTTCATCTGTCTTTTGAAGCTTGAAGTGATTTTCAATTCTTAATTTCATGTAATAATAAATATAATTAATTTTTGTCACTGTTTTCAAGGTTTTCAACCACTTACTCTCCCTGCCTTCTCCAGTTATATGCTCTATATAGCAGCACTGTCTAATTGAAAAATAATGCAAGTCACATATGTAATTAAATTTTTTCTATATGTAGACCCTCTAAGAAGAAGTCTAATCAGAAGATGACAAAAATCACACAGTAATTTAAACAGAGAAGTTTAATATAAAGAATTACAAAGCTAAGATAAGAGAGTAACTATGAAGATGTAAAGAGAACTCTTAAAGATATCCTAAGCTGGGGGAGAGTAGTCAAGGAAGGATATCCTTGGAGGCGGGGGCACCTCAAAAAACTGAGTTTCATACTCCCTTGAAAAAAAGTCTGATTTCGGTTTACTGGACATCAGGGAAGTTTATCAGGTGTCATGGGGGCCAGAGATGGCCCCCAATCGCTGAATGGCGAGGAATGATCCTTGGGGGTGCAGTTACGGATGAGCAGGGACTTGGGGCAGTCCTGTGGGTGTGAGGCCTGGAGAGTGTGGTGTCTATATCAGAAGTGCTATGGGAAGGTCATGGGGTGGGGGCTGTAAAATTGCTGAGGGACCGTTGGGGCAGAGTACCACTGAATGTCCTCAAACACCCACACTGTTGTGTTGCAGGAGCAAGAGAAAACCAAAAGCTGAGCAGTCTTCATCCTGCACTGTCCCTCCAGCACCCTGAACTGACAAAGCTTGAAATCTTGTTTTCTGTAAAGGAGAAATGCTTTCAGAATACAGTCCTTTATCACAAAGCAGGTACTGAAGGGTGACTTTGGAGCTCAGAGGCAATAAATTGACGACCACCACATTGCCACATTATAAAAAGTAAAAAGACTCAAGTAACAAATAATTTTAATAATATATTACATTGAATGCAATATAACAAAATATTCTTTAAAAATTTAGTCAATGTAAAAATTATTAATGAGATATTTTACATTTGTCTTAGTATGAAATATTCAAAATCCAATGTATATTTTAAACTTACAATACATCTTAATTTGGACACCAGAATCGTATCACATACATTTGATCTATATTAAAATTTTATAAAATTTACAATTGAAAAGTAGATTCATATACCTAAATTGTTTCAAATATACTTAACATTTTTCCAATAATTTAATTGAGAATAACAAATCATTTTTGTTAACATTCATATTCATATTGATAAAACTGATTCATCTATTAGAGCAATTGACAGGCCTTTGAAATAAGTATATTAACTTTGAAATAGTATCTGTTATTTACCTTGTATGGAAGATGGTTGATTAAATGCTGGTAGTATGTACCTCTGCCACAGAGGAACCAGAATAGTAAGTAGATACTCACACTTTGAATGAATCATCCAGGAGATAGCACTAGGTTTCATCAGGGAAGGATGGGAAACACCAAAAGCAAGTAAGAAGAGGGTTCAAGGCAGTTTGCTCAACTAGAGTCTGGCTGGGAGCTGGGAGAAGCTTCTGGACACAGAGAAATGGTAAGAGAGAAACCTCTAGGGCTCCATACTCTTGCAATAAGCTTTTATAATCTTTGCTGCAGGGGAACCCCTTGACCCATGTGGGCCTCAGGCCTAACATAAGGAGCAGTCTAACTGTTGCACAGAGATGTTGCTCCAAAAAGGGAGCCCTCTCAAAATTCCACAGGAATCTCAGCCCGGAGCATCTTCAGCTCAGTACGACTCTGAAGCCTAGATACTAGGAATCTATGTCCTACCCTGAGGCTGGACTTACATGGCTGCTACTGCTGCTGCTGCAAGGAGGAAGAGGAGGGACTGGGCACTCCCATGCACTCCTGGTACAAATCCCACCACCTTGCTGTGGGTTTCTATGAGACTCAGACATGAGTGAACTTTACTCCCCACAGCTTCTTGCCCATTCTGCTTCCCTGAGAGGGGCCTTGCCCTCTCTTGTCATAGGCCCGCAGCATCATTTTGAGTTTAATGCTGAGATGCACCAAGCCCTTGAGCCAGTAACAGATAGATTTGGCTGCAGCTGCCTTTAGGCTGCGGAGGAAGAGGGGAGACCAAGCACTCCCCCACACCTCTAGGACAATTCCCACTACCCTGCTGCAGGCTGCTGTGGAACTGGGGCATAAGCAGTCTACACTCCCCATAGCTTTCTACCCATACTGCTCTACCTGAGTGGGGTCCCACCCTCCTGGGTGGCAGGCCCACAGTGCAGCCACCACAGTCCATACCAGAGCATTCTGCTGGTCAGCCCGTCACAGCCAGCACCTGAAGGCAGTAGCAGGGGGCCTAAGCACAAGTCTGCAGACCTAGACTCATCCCCCTCCCAGTACTCAAGTCTGACACCTAGTGGTCTGGAAATTTCCCAGCCCAATCTGTCACTGTTGACACCTGATCACTCCTGCTGTGATTTCAAGTTGGATTGAACCAACCTACTGATACCACTACAGATGTCACCTACCTGCACGTGCTACCAGTGGGCCTGGGGACTGGCCTGCCTAACCCACTGCAGCTACCAGCAATGACAATACAGACTACTTGTGTTTCAGGGGATTGCTTCACCATTGCTGCTACCACAACCCATATCACACTAGCTGCCCAGGGGCCTGAGAATGTGCACATACCTGGCCTACCACTCTCACTACCGGCATCCAAGCAAGCCACCTGGAAGCCCAAGAATCTGTCTTCCAGTCCCAATAACATTGGTGTCTGTGATCTGAGGCCTAAGATCAGACATAGTCAGCCTACTGCTGCCAACACTGTGTCCCAAAAATTGCTTAACTGGTATTCTAGTCCCCAGCAAGATGTCATCATTGCCTCAACTAATAACTATACCTTAAGCCACCAATGAAATCACAGAGAGCACTGACCTGCATTGCTGAAGAAATCATATAGGGATCGCACTACTGCAGGCACCCAAAATCAAAGCCAAACACCCCAGTCAACCAACAGCATACATACATCTTCAGGAAAAAAATCCTTTCCTATAAAAGCAATGTGAAAAAAAATTGTAAAGTCTGTTATGCCAGATGTGCAGCTATCAACAAAGGGGCACAGGAAACATGAAAAAGCAAGGAAATTTGACACCACAAAAAACTACAACAATTGTCCAGTAACAGATCATAATCAAAAAGAAATCCTTAAAATGTCAGAAAAAGAAATCAAAATATTGATTCTAAAAAAGCTCAATGAGATGGAATAGAAATTTGAAAACCAATGCAAAGAAATCAGAAAATTGATTCTGGATAAAAATGAAAATTTTACAAAAGACATAGATATGTTTTAAAAAAATTAAAAAGAAATTCTGGAACTGAAAAATTTATTGAAGGAAATAAAAAATACATTCAAAAGCTTCAATAATAGAATAGACCAAGCAGAAAAAAAGAATTTTAGAACTTTAAGACAGGTCTTTTGAAGTAATACAGTAAGACAAAAATAAGTAAAAATAATAAAAAAGAATGAAGAAAACCTTTGTGACATTTGGGACTACATAAAGCAAACAAATTGAATGAAGTTTCAATTTTAATATTTTCATTCTCATATCTGGTTAGCTCGTTCACGAGTAAGCTGTCCTTGGAGCTTCAAATTTAGCTCATTCATATGCCATGGAATATGGATTAAAATTCGATAAGAAATTCATTAGATTTTAAAGAAATTATATTATTTTGAATTATATTAACAGAGTAATTTTATAATGAAAAGATGTATCTGGATCTGAAATCATCTACAGACATGAAGCAAAGAAATTATTTAGCTGTAAACAAAGGCTGGAAAGTAGAGCCAAGTGCCATGGTAAGTAAGCACCTCTCAGGCAACTGAACTGGCTTTAATCAAGAAATTGCAGATATTTATTTACCTTTGCAATAGATTTGTGACTACTGTGAGCCTTCCTTTCCTCCTCCTCCTCCTCCCTTTTTGAACTGGAGCATCTATTGATGTTTTCTTGCCCCCTTTTTGTCATTGTATGGGGATGTATAGGGAACAGATGACTTGTTTCCTCACATTGAAAACCATTATCAAGAAACTGCATCCAAAGAACTGTGACTGAGATTTCTCATCTGTAAGCAGACCTGAAAATAGATAAAATCATCAACTTTTATTTGTTGTAATAATGAAATGAAGCCTTTGAGGGTCTTGGAATAGATGAAATTATTTTGTACATGAAGGGATGTGAATTTTTGTGGCCAGAGGCTCGACTGTGGTAGTTAGTCTCCAAAGACGGCCACAAATAATTCTTCTCTGGAAAATTTTTCATTCATTTCCTGGATGAAAAATTTTCCAGAGAAGAATTATGGATTACCAAAATTTGGTATATGTTTACAATGGAATATTACTCGATCATAAGAAATGACGACGATCTAGTACCTCTTACACTTTCCTGGACTAAACTTAGGCCCATCATCCAAAGTGAGACACCACAAGAGCAGAAGAACGGGATCCAT
>CAUYSK010109894.1:0-29994 GCA_963575035.1 Avahi laniger
AAGAGCAAGACCCCGTCTCTACTAAAAATAGAAATTAGCTAAACAACTAAAAATATATAGAAAAAATTAGCCGGGCATGGTGGCGCATGCCTGTAGTCCCAGCTACTCGGGAGGCTGAGGCAGAAAGATTGCTTGAGCCCAGGAGTTTGAGGTTGCTGTGAGCTAGCCTGACGCCATGGCACTCTAGCCCAGGCAGCAGAGCAAGACTCTGTCTCAAAAAAAAAAAAAAGATAGACTTTAAAAGATAGAAAGCTTTTCCTTTCACATCAAGGACAGAACTGGGCAGTAGTTGGGGAGGTAGGGTGGTTGTGCTCCAAGATATTATCTAGGGCCCCAGGTTCCTTCTGTTTTGTTTCTCTGCCTTTGCTTTCATCTGAATGGTTCATGCTAGTTTTACAACATATTCTACAACTAAAATGTCAGCCTGTGGGAAAGAGTGAAGAGTGTAGAGGGCAAGAGCTTCCTGATATGAACATGACCTAAAACATACATGACAGTTCCAATTAGAGTCCATCAGCTAGAATTTGGCCACATTTAGCTGTAAGGCAGAGTGGAAACTGTAATCTCTGCTTGGTTGGCTATGTATCCAGCTAAAATTTGGACGTTTTGATTAGTAGAAAGAAGGCGAGATTAGATTTGAGGGGCATTTATCAGTGTCTGAAATTAAAGGAGTGGCAAAGAAATTGTATTTTAAAAGCTTGAAAGCTTTTTTGCTTTCTAGTATGACAGCTTGTTCTAAGCTTATCTTGTACATTTTTGCCTCAGATCTGAAATCAGTCGGGCTCCATGTATTAGGAAATAGTATATGGAGACCGTAACCTGGGTTTTAGGGGTGACCATAACCTCATTGCTGTTGAGCTGGTCGTTATTTTCAAGCCTTTCCAGTAGAGCTAGGAAATTTTTTTTCCTAGAAGAAAATAAGTCATGAATTCAAACTAGTATTTCCTGTTCAAATTTAAGATAGATATTTAAAATATACAGATTGAAGAACGTATTTATGTCATGAAGACCAAGATTTGATTCCTGGTTCTGCAACTAATTAGAGGTATAATGTTTTTCTGTCTTTTTTTTTTTTTTTTGAGACAGAGTCTCACTCTTTTGCCTGGGCCAGAGTGAGTGCTGTGGCGTCAGCCTAGCTCACAGCAACCTCAAACTCCTGGGCTCAAGCAATCCCTCTGCTTCAGCCTCCCGAGTAGCTGAGACTACAGGCATGCACCACCATGCCCGGCTAATTTTTTCTATATATTTTTAGTTGTCCGATTAATTTCTTTCTATTTTTAATAGAGACAGGGTCTTGCTCTAGCTCAGGCTGATTTCGAACTCCTGAGCTCAAACAATCCGCCTGCCTCGGCCTCCCAGAGTGCTAGGATTACAGGCGTGAGTCACTGCGCCCGGCCATGTTTTTCTGTCTTGTTCTAAGTTTCAGTTTCCTCATCTATGAAATAGGGACAATCATTACTTCATCTCATGGTTGTTACGATTCAATGAGATAATAAGTACTCAGAAAAATTTACTGATTTTATTATTTTCTATCACAGTACAAAAAGGAGAGACTCCTAATTCTTGTAGGCGTTAGAGAAGACTTGCCCTTGAAGGTAACATTTGAGCCATCAGAGAGAATTGGATTTTAAGTGGGATGTAGAGGTTTTGTTAGAAGACCTGTTCTGGGCAGGGGACTTTTCAGGGGCTGTGATCTGCATTAGTCAAGGCTGGGGCATAGGATCCTATTTTGACCCTTTAAAAAAAAAGAAAATAATCTTTTTCCTTATAGCATTATCATAGTGTATAATTATGCAGTGATCTGTGTACTTATTTACTTACTGTCAGCTATCTTCTGCCCCACAAGGACAAGGATCATCCTCTTTCTTTTGCTTACCATTGTAACCTAGTACCTGGCATGTGGTAGTCATTCAGTTGATGTTCATACCCTGAATGAAATTTTACAGCATTTATAAATAGCACAAAATTTAGCATTTATCATATATATATAAATTATTATTTTGCAGTTACTTCATGAGTATTATCTACTGATAGACCTAGTTTCTTTCAAATCAGTAACTTCCATTACTGATAAAAGTTAAATAGAAACAAAGTTTAAATTTTTACTGAAAGTGAATAAATGAATGAATTTGCTGGTGCTCTAATCTGTTTATGTTTTCATTGTCCAGCCTTTCAAAGAGAAGCATTATATTGCCTGGTAATTTATAATTGAAATAAAGAGAAATTATGAAATTATTCTAAGGTTAATCAGATAGGAAATACAAATAAAGTACTTGCAGTCTTCGATATACCTTGAAATTATACTATTTGAATTAAAGGTGCTAAAGAGGTCAAGATCATAAGCACAGGTTGTAAAATATGACCCCGAGGTCTGCTTAACTTCTAGTGGCAAAAGGCACTTAAGAGAACCTCTAGACTCTGTTTGGAGTAAACTTTGACTTAAAGTTTATTGTACTCAAACTCCACGAAACCCTGATATGGAAGAAGAAACCCTGATATGCAACTGCATGGACAGAGTTATATGTTATTGTTGGAAAAAATTTTATGTATATGTACTGTTAAATTTTGAGGAAGCAAATGTATTAAATTGACAATAAAGCTTAGAATCTAAGTTATAGATCATATGTTTGTTGGAAGATTTTATAAGATGATTCAAGCAGGGTATCTAATTGAAGCCCTGTCACATTATAGGAGTTCAGTAAATGATGAATTGTCTGTCTGTTAACTTGGGACAATAGTTGGTATGGACAAGAGATCTTTCTCTCCCTACTTCGTTGAGTTATCAATAAAAGGTTATTTTTATACAACTTGTTTTCACAAGTTAGGGAGATATATAACATAGTACAGAAAGTTTCTGTTGATAAGTTTCTGTGCTTGAGACATTAAGTGCTCTCAGTTGCCTAGAAAATAATGGCTCTCTAAAATGATTCACAAGACTTTATTTTTGCTTTTTAAGTTTCTTGATTTTTGTGTTTTTCATTTATTCTAGTCTACATGTTTTATGCTAGATGCTGAATAATTTGGGATATTATTTAACAATTACGTACGGTTTTACTTTGGAGGTGATAATGTTATTGTACATTTTCTGAGAAACATACTCTTCTGGTGTGCATGTGTCTATTTGGAACTTAGTTTTGTAGTTTCTTTCTTAAATCATGCCTTATGTATTACAGTACCTTGTTACCATTTTGAACATGTGAAATCATTACTGTAGTAGTAGAGGTAGACAAAGCATTAGGGCCTACCATGTTCTATTCTATATTTTTTCCTCTGTGTTTGTCTTTGGTCTCAAGTCCTTTGCCCTTTGCTTTCATTTGTCTGTTTCTTCCTTTCATTCCTATTCCTTTTGTTATCGGTCACCCCAGTGCTTCTTAAAATTATTGCATTAGCTCCCTAACTTATCTTGGCTGCCTTCAGTCTATCTTACATGTGGCAGAATTATTCTAAAGCACACCACTTAAGTATGTTATTCTACTGCTTAAAATGTTTCATTGCTTTCCATTGTCCACTAGATTCCTCAGTGTCCTTCACAGTTTAGCCAGTCACATTATTTATCGATCCACTCATTTATTCGTTAAGCCATATTTATTGAGGTTTTTCTATGAACCAGACAGTATGCTAGGTTCTGAGGATAAAATGATGAGCAAAAACAAACAGGAACCCTGCCCTGCAGGGGTCTGGAGAAGACAAATATTAAAAATATCACATAGACAAAAGTAAAT
Source organism: Avahi laniger (assembly GCA_963575035.1). NCBI lineage: Eukaryota > Metazoa > Chordata > Mammalia > Primates > Indriidae > Avahi > Avahi laniger. The sequence goes on from CAUYSK010109894.1 coordinate 3,723, forward strand.
TTGCGGTTGTCTTACACTCTACAAGGAGTGGTCGGGAGCATTGGCTCACATCTATAAATCCCAGCACTTTGAGAGGCTGAGGTAGGAGGATTAGTTGAGGCCAGGAGTTTAAGACCAGCCTGGGTGACATAGTTGAGACCCTACCTCTACAAAAAAATTGAAAAATTAGCAGAGTTGCAGTCACTTGCACCTGTAGTCCCAGCTGTTTGGGAGGCTGAGGCAAGAGGTTCCCTTGAGCCCAGGAGTTCCAGCCTGGACAAAAAGAGCAGGCAGTTTTTATCTCTATTAAAAAAAAATTATAAGAGGGAGAAATGTGTGCTGTGAGAGCTTTCAAGAAAGGCATTAGATCTAGTCAATAAGGTCATGGAAGGCTAAGATCTGAGAGAGAATAGGATTTACTACCCAAAAAGTGCAAAGGAAGTTTATACCAGGCAGAGGGACTAACATGTACAAAGGCTTCTTTTCTGAAGGGAGTATGTGTTGAGAGTGAAGAACTGAAACAAGGCTAATGTGGCTTAGAGCATAAAGAAGGATGAGTACAAGATGGAAAAGAAGGTTGGACTTGAACATACAGAGGGCTTTGAGACCATGCTAAGTAATGTTTTTATTAATATAAAAGCAATAGGAAACCATTCAAGGGTTTTGTTTAGAGGTAGAGGGTGGAGGAGGGGGAGACAAAAGTGGTTGTTGAAGCACTGTTGTGTTAGTTTCGACAACACACTGGACAATGAGGTTGGTGATGATAGAAGAGATGGAAAGAAGCAACAGTTTCAACAGGTATTTAGGAAGTTAAATCAATACATTTTGCAGATATATATTGCATTTGGGGGTGTAAGGAACAGAGAAATGGCTTGGAAAACTGGATAGATTATAATGCCATTTACTAAGCTAGGGAATGTTGAAAGAGGACTGTTTTGGTGGAGGAAAATCGTAAGTTCAGTTTTGAACATGTTTAGTTTGAGATACCTTTGAGCCATTCTAGAGGGAATGTGAAGTACACAGAAGATATTTGGTGCTCAGAAGAGAGATATAGGCTGGACACACTCAATGTTTGAATATTATCTGAGTATAGATAGCAATCAAAGCTATGAGTAAGTAGGTTGAGGGTTGAGAGTATAAAGTGGCCAAGGCCTAACACTGATCCTTGGGGATCTGTAGCACTTAATGGTTGTTAGATATTAGAGGTTGAGGCTGGGTAGGGGGTGAGGATGGAAAATACAGAGGAGCAACCAGAGAAGAAGAGAAAAACCATGAGAATATTTCATTTCAGTGTGAAAGCCAAAGGAAGATGCATTTAAAAGAATGGGAAGTAGTTTTGAATGCTACTTGGTATCCATATCTGAAAATCTCTGCTAGATTTAATGAATCCTTTAGTTATCTATTCCTGTGTAACAGATTATCTGAAAATTTACAAAAACAGTAGTTTATTATTTCTTATGATTCTGTGGGTTAGCTGTATTCAGCTGGGGGCTTAGATGGGGCCACAATATACAAGATGGTCTTATTTATGTGACTAGGGCTTTGGTGCTAACTGTTGGCAAGGACATCTTGTCCCTGTGGCTTCTGTCTTTCTATCAGTCAGTAATCTAGTTCAAGATTCTTTACATGGTGACTGGCTTCAGGGGAGGTGGGAGGAGGCATGCAAAAACAGAACTGTAAGACTGGGTAAAACTTAGGCCCAGAATACTTTACTGTGCCATGGACCACAGTGACCAGAAAAAGGCCATTGATGACTTCGTGAGTTGTTTTAGTAGCGTGAGAGGACTGGGGAACAACTAGGAGATGAAGAAAAATTCCTGATATTCCTCTGTCTTTCCTCTAAACTTGACCTAAACTGGACTGCTAATTTTCTGAATGCACCCTGTTTCTTTCCTCACATGCTTCATTTTCCTGAATGTTATTCCTCTGTCTATATTAAAAGCGTACCCATTTTTAAAGTGTTAAAGGCTTTCTCAAAATCTTCAATTTCTCTGCTCTGCTCTTTACTCCCCAGCAGTTTTGAAGTTTAATTTAGGTTTTATGTCAGTATTTATTTTTTATTATTTCTTGCCTCTTATGTTTTTTAAATTTTTTTATTTTTAATTATATATTGGGGTACATAATAGTTTTATATGTTTATAGGGTATATGTGATGTTTTGACACAGGCATACAATGTGATTTAATTAAATCAGGGTAATTGGGTATCCAACACCTCAGTCATTTATCATTTCTTTAAGAAAGCTCCAGTTCCACTCTTCCAGTTATTTTAAAGTGTACCATAAATTATTGTTGATTATATATAGTCACTTCATTGTGCTATCAAAATTGTTCTCCTGACTATCTAACTATATTATTGTACTCATTAACGATCCCCTCTTTATCCCCGGCTCCCTACTGCTCTTCTCGGCCTCTAGTAGCAATCATTCTACTCTATCTCAATGCGATCAATTGTTTTTAATATTTTGCTCTGACATATGAGTGAGAACATGGGAGATTTATCTTTCTGTGCCTGGCTTGTTTCACTTAACATAAGGTTCTCCAGTTCCACCCATATTGTTGCAAATTTGCCTCCTATGTGTTTTTTTTTTTGCCTCCTATGTTTTTGATCATGATCTTCACTCAGCATTGCCCCCTAACCTGGTGAGATTCTAGATTCTCGGTAAACTTTTTATTCTTCAAACTCGCTCAGATATTCCTTCTTCTGTGAAGTCTTCTCTGGTTCATCCCTAAGATAATCATTTATTCTCAGTACCTTATGCATACTTTTACTGTTGTACATGTCATAGTACATTACGGTTATTTACGTAGGAAATTACGATGTCTAATGTGTTGCCTTTCATTAAATAACTCCTGAGTTATGGCTTGATTTATGATAACCATTCTTATTTTTTTAAAAAGGCCTCACATGGTAACAATAAAATTTGTATATTTATAATGACCTAATTACTTCTTTGATACTGTGCCAAAGTTCATTGGTACTAGGCCATTGAAATAAACTATAAAGAAAAGTTACAGTTTGTGTGAGGTAAAAAATTATAAGAAATAATGTATGGTCAAGTTCTTTATATCTCTTAATAAAGGAAGAATTTATAAAGTTATATTCCATGTGACCTCAGTGATGAAAGTCTGTTCATATTTAAATTCTTATGAGTATCGTACATTGAGCTGAATGGAGTAGTTGCTATGAACCAGCATAGGGAATATTTGTTTTTTTTACCCCCTGCTTGAGATGTCAGGCAGGTTTTGCATTTCATATCTTTGTATCCTCTACATATGGACACATACAAGGGCTATATAGACAAGCTAGTTACACACACAGGGAGAGAATAACACTCTCAGCTCTTGGAGAGAAGACTACCTGGTTCTGTGACCCATTACACACATTACCATGGAAACTGTTTTGATAGATATGTACATTTGTTGGGATGGAGGGAGCACAATTCTAATTGGCAGGAAACTGAGAGATGCTTGTGCTCTAATTTATAACTGTCACTTTGCACCTTACTCTTAAACTTTCCTTAGTCTGTGGGAGTGGGACCTCGTTTATTCTTTCATTTGACAAATACCATTCGGAAATAAAAAGAATCAGAGCCTTCTCCCTGCCTTCTCCCAAACTGGTGGCATAGGCAGCCAAGTAAATAGATCATTTAAATTTAAATGACAAGTATGATTATAAAAAGTACATATAATTTGAATTGCTTCTGTGATAGAACCAGTTGGCAGAATACCCAAGTTCAAGGGGAAACCTTAAGTGTTGGTACACATCAGCCCTGACTATGGTGGACTCTGGTCTGATCCTCACCCAGGAGCCAGTTAGGTTGTACACCAGGAAACATCTGCTTAGAGTTCCAAATTGAAGATATTTTAAAAATAAATTTCTTTTATCTTTACTGTTTGTTGACTTCTGTTTAATTTTTTTTACATTCTGCAGTTTAAAAAATAATGTATGAGAATTCTGGCTATCTGAGGTCTTAATGAGTTTTTTTTAAGTGAGCTAGCTAAAACGTTATCTCAAATCTTATTTATTTGGCTTGGTGTATCCTTGTTAAATCCTGATATAGTGCCATTCTTATGGTAGATGGTTTATGAATAACTAAATCATTAAAATTTAAGATGAGCTTTAGTCTAATTTTAGCAAAGTTACAAATAGGGTGTCAACCATAATTAAATGCAAAAGATCAAATAAAGATGAAATTGCACTTTTATGAGTACCTAAGTTTGAGCATGCCTAATGGTACTATCACCTACATAATCTGCCATTTGTTTTTCAGACCAGTGGAGAAGTAAGTTTTTATTCCTTTCTTTGGCAAGAAATTGAGGAAGTACTCAGAGGTGAAGGGGGGCAATGAGATCTCCAAACGACAGGAAAAATAAAAAAGGACAGACTTCCTAAATTAAAATTTTTCTTTTCTGTCAGCAACCACAATAATTACATAAGATATTTGGGTTGGTACTGTCACTGAAATTAATCATTTAAAATAACAATATAGAAAATCTCCATTGTATTCAAGTGAAAAAAAACTTTATAAGTATAAGCAATAATTTTCTTTGCTTACTAGTACATTAGACTGAAGCTTTGCCAAGTATAATCTTATAAGGACCCTAATAAAGGCCCGTAATATCATGGTTATGGGAAAATTATAGCATTATTGAATTACACATGATTTATTCAATTCTTAATATTTATAGTCCTCCTTAGATGTTCTAGGCTTGATTATATAGCAGGGGTTACTTCAGTGTGTTCTCCAAACAGATGTCTCCTAATGTACAATCTTATTTTACAGTTCATCTTTAAAATGAGGATAATAATGGTATCTACCCCAATCACTTGTTTTAAATAATATGCATAAAGCTCATAGAGTAGTGTGCCTGGCACATAGTGAGTGCTCAAAATATGCTAGCTATTATTGTTTATTTTTATTGTTGTTAGCTATATATTAAGAATTGGAAGAGAAAAGGAAGGGGGAGAAAATTATATTGCCGCTCCTTTCCATTAGGTAAAAGAGTAACTGGGAACTGTGCTTTATAAAAACAATCAATCTAAAGTGTTTATAAGATGTATTAGTTTGTGGCTTAAAATCACTAGATTCAGAAATCAGTGATTTAAATTTTTTTCTAAAAGTGTTCTTTTTATAATTAAAGTTTTCTTTTTTCCTCTAATAAAATTAGTTTTTTTATACTAATGTCAACATTTGATTTTTTTTAAATGCAGATTAAAATTATTTCTTCAATCACAGTTAGACAGTGTAATGTTAGGAGCATATAGAATCAGGGACCAGACTACTGAGTTTGAATTCTATCTGCCCACCACTTACTATATAGTATACCTGTGACAAATTGCTGAAGTTCTCTCTACTTCACTTTTTATCACTTGTAGATGAAGATTATAATAATGCCTGTTTCATTTATTTATTTTGTAGAGTAAATGAATTTATATATACACATACTATGTATAAAGGGTTTAGAACAATGTCTGATATGTAGTAACTACTATAAAAGTATTGTTATTAATGGCTAATTTCTTTTAGCATCAATAGTTTAGACACTTAAATTAGAAGACTCTAAAGTTTCCTGGGATTAAGTCTCAGAAAACAGCTCTTATAATACTATTTTCCCATCCAGTGTTCAGAAATAAAAATCCTACTAAATATCTTGATAGCTAGTACTGTGATTTTTAATCTTCTTTCTGTTGGCTTATCTTTAAACATATCTGAAACAGGTTCCTTTAGGAACATGATCCCTTGCTTCAGAACTCCTGAAGTACTAGAACTGTATTTTATTATTTACCTTTAAATTCTCAGAACCTAAACATGCCTAATATTTGGTAGGTATGTAAAAAACGATGAATGAATGAATACATGCATAATTTTCAGGAACTGTTTTACCCTCTTGCAGTATTAACAGCTGGTTAAGAACTCTTTGTTAGGGTCTTTACAAAATGTCTGAGCTTTGGGGTTAGTAATTACTATATCTAATCTACTTTTCATGTTGAGGCACATAAGAAGTTTTCTCATCTTTGGTTTTGTATAAAATAATGACGTTGTTATAAAAGAGGTATAGATAACTACTTGAATGAATAATTTACCTTGACAATTATCTTTGTATTAATATGTTCTGATAGTCTGGATAAGAATAAGTGGTATAAAATTTCCTGCCATATTTGCCTGGTTTTGTTTTTTTGTTTCAGACTTTTAAAAATTTAGTAAGTGAAACAGAACATTGCAGATAGAGGCGTGTCTCCTTTGTTCTCCTACTGGTGTCACTTTCCTCTTCCGTTTCGCAGAAGCAACAATTGTGAATTTGATGTGCAGTCTTCTAGTCACTATACTCAATATTGATTACTTATAATAGTGTGTAGAGATGCTATTTTGTGTATATCATGTTGCATCTTTTTTTCTATCTTTTTTTCCATAGCTTTGACCCAGAAATAGACTCACACATAGATAGTCACTCAGTATTTGAAAGAGGTACCTTCCAGTGCAGCATAGAAAGGATGGTCTTTTCAATAAATGGTACTGTGTTAATTGGATATACATTTGGGAAAATATGAATCTTTACTCCTATCTCATACCATATACCAAACTCTATTCCAGATGTATTTCAGGTTTAATTGTAAGTGGCAAAATAATAAAGCTTTTAGAAGAAAACATAGGAGAGCATCTTTATGATCTTTGAGGACACAAAAAACACTGTGAAAGGAAAAAATTAAATAAATTCTCTTTATCAAAAGATACCATTAAAGTAATGACATAGGTCACAGAGTAGAAGATATTTGCAATACTATATCCAACAAAGAACTCATATCTGGACTATATTAACAGTCATCCAAATCAATAAGAAATAGGTAACCCAGATTTAAGAAAAAAAAAGCAGAAGACTTTAATAGGCACTTCACAAAAGAGCACATTGAAATGGCCAATAAGTGTATGAAATGGTATTCAAGTTCCATAGACACCCAGGAACTTCAAACCCCACTGAATTACCATGCCTAAACACACACACCAAAATGGTTAAAACGAAAAAGACAGACAGTACTAAGTGTTGAGGAAGGAGGTATGGAGCAACAGGTTTTCTCATACACTGCTGGTGGGAGTATAAATTGGTGTATAACTACTTTGCAGAACTGTTTGGCAGTATCTGGTAAAAGTAAATATTATAATATATTCATTCATATCCACCAATTCCACTCCTAAGTGTATTCCCAGCAGAAATGCATATATGTGTTTTCCACAAAGACATGTACTTTCATAGTTGTAAACTACTCGAAGGTCTATGAACAAAAGAATGGATAAGTGAGTTACAGTATGTGTGTGTGCATACAATTCAACAATAGGAACGAATAATGTACATACAGCTCTGTGTAACAGTGTAAAGGACTGTCACCCCCTATAGCAATGAAAGAAACTATAAAGAGACCATACCTTATAATTGTTGTTTATATAAAATTCAAATTCAGACAAAATTAATTTGGGGAGGGGTAGTGACTAGAGGGGACATAAGTTAGTAAGAATCTCTTTTTCTTTAATCTAGAGTCCTCTGAAGAAGGGAATCTCTTTCTTGATATAAATTTCAGTTACATAATTGCATTCAACTTGTGAAAATTAATTAAACTATACATTCCGGATTTATGTTCTTTTATATATATGTCATTATATTACCCCCCACCAAATTATTTTGAGATGTGTTCGTGTTGGATCTTAGAGATCTAGTTATTCATTGCAACTGGCATGTGAACAGACCAGTTTATTGATTCCCTTACTGGACTTCTAGATTGTTTCCAGTTTTCCTTGTTTCAGATAATGCTGTAGTCAATATATATATATATATTTTTTTTTACATAATTTCTTATAAGAATATATGAGAGTTTCTCTAGGAAGTGGCATTGCTGGGTTACAGGGTATGCTCATCTTCAGCTTTACCAGATGATACCAAGTTGTTCTCCAAATGGTTGTATGTTTGTGGGCCTACCAGGAATGTTGGAGAGCTCCCATTGCTTTATGTTCTTGTTATCACTTGGTATTGTCAAACTTTTAGAACGTTTGCTAATTTTATGGTTGTGAAATGGTATCTCATCAGTATTTTAATTTGTATTATCTGATAATTAGTGTATTTGTGCATCTTTCCACATGTTTATAGGCTATATGGATTTCTTCTTGGGTATTTTTGTCTTTTGCCCATTTTTCTCTTTTGGGAATTACCTATTCATTTTTATTGCACATTTTTCTAATGGTTGGTTTTGTATTTTTCTTTTTGATTTATGTGCACTTTGCCTTGATTCTCCAAGTCCATATATTCAGGTAGACATCCCACCTTTGTGATTTTAACACATTATTAGAATTTCAACTGTAAAAGTTAGATTTGGAATAATTCAATCCTCCTAAGAATATTTTTGCTTTAGGTTTTTATCTTTTTTCTGTTTCTGTTTGCCTGCCATTACTCCTTATTTTACTAATACATTTTAGCTATCGCAGACTTTTCTCCCTTCGTTGGTTTTGAGAGATTGGTGATGACTTGGGGAGGGGGAAATAAGAACTAGAAACGTGAATAAAAATTTGCTGAAAGTTTATAAAATTGATAGAACTATATGTAAAATGCTTGGAAATATGCTTGTGACCCTTGTTGGTTTTTGTTTTTACTTGAAATACATTCTAGATTTAGCATTGTACAGCCAAAGGCCAATTATTTCATTTTACATTGTCTGCATTGCAGACACTCATCATTACATGATTAGTTGTGTTTGTATGTGTTCTGTGCAGTGCCTGCTATCCCCTGATTCTTGAAACAGTTCCACATAATCTGTTATTCTTAGCGTTAACAGTTAAAACCCTCTTCAGCCATTGCCACTGATGCTTTTGACATTTCTGTCATCTTAGAGAGAAAATGACTAAGCACTTGGTACTTGTATTTCCCAAGTACAATGATGGTTGGTTGGTCTGTGGAAAAGATGATGTAAACAGTACTTCCTCATTTATCTTCTAGTAGAATGTGGTAATGTTCCTGAGCTGTTTACGGTTGTTACAGAGCCTTTAAGGTTGGGGAACCTTCCTCAGAGAACATCTTGGCCCAGATTTCTTCAGCATTCTTTCCCTATTGCTTCTGCCTTCTGCCTTAAGATCAGTGCCAGAAAAAGAGCTCATGTCTCCTGTCCACAGTCACAAAATCTTGGCTGATCTTGATGAAGGAATCATGTAGCGTATTCTCACGGCATGAATCTTTTGTAGAGAGATGCCAACACAGCTTCACTAGGATTTCTCCTCCTAGAATAGAATTGGATTTCTTTTTTTAATGGTGTAAGTCAATGAAGAAACTTGAATTGTAAATCAGTATAGAATGACTTCAACACCCATGAAGTTTAGAAGCCTTCTCTGTGTGAGATTTGGAAAGGCTGAACGCAATATAATTAGGTCTTGCTTTATGAAGAAATTATTACAAACTCTGACAATTAATTTAGATGTGATAATTTTACACTGTGTTCTGTATTTTAAAAAAACCACTCCAGTATTTATAGAAATTAGTCCTGAACTGATTTTGGACTTTATTTTTAAAATTTCACAAGTGATAAGGATTTTTGTTTTCCTCAGCATTATACCATTATCACATTTAAATATTATTAATTTCAGTAACATGTATTTCAAAATTTCCTATTATTTCAAAAGTCTTTGCTTTTATTTTGTCTCTTATTCTGTAACAGTTCCAACCCCTTCTCAGTCTCCTCCCTTTGCTTTTTCATGCCATTGATTTATTGGAGAAACCAGGTCATTTGTCCTGTGTAATGTCCCACCTTCTGGATTTGACAGATTGCTCCCCTGTAGTGGTGGTGATGAACTTGGTCCTATACCCCCAGAATTCCCTGTAAACTGGTAGTTAGAACTGAAAGCTTGATTCAATTCAGGTTCAACCTTTTCTTTTCTTTCTTTCTTCCTCTTTTTTTTTTTTTTGTTAGCGAGAATCCTTTATAGTTGATGTTGTGAACGTCTTGTTGCATGTCATATTTGGTTGTCTTCATTTAGTGATACTAAGATCAACATGTGGATTCTGTTCATACATGTTACTCTTGCTGGTACAGAGGGGCCCATTAGAATCACTTTAAAGCTTTTTAAGATTCTTAAGAATCTTAGAGGAGATTCTAATTTAGCATGCCTGGGGAGAAACATCTGTTAAAAGACACGCATGCACGCGCGCGGCACACACGCACACACACACACACACACACAGAAAACCCCTAACCTCTCTACATTTACTCAGATATGGTAAGAATCATTGCCTTTAATACATGTAATATGTAACTAGAGTGACAAAATTTACTTTTATGCAAATGCTTTGGGAATGTTTGTCTTGTATAAAATGAAGCATATTTAAAATTGTTAAGAACTGGAGAGATGTTTGAAGCTGCTCTGGTGTAATAGAAAAAGTACTTACTTGGACATAGGAGGCCAAATCATTTTTCTCTCTGAGACCTATTTACTTTTCTATATCTAGAACATAGAAATAATAACATTTAATCACAGGATTGTTTTAATGATTAAATGAAATGATTTATTTGGAAGCCATCTAGTACCTGGTAGTTGAGTCTAAATCTGAAATACATTACAATAATACAGATTTTTTTCAATTCATGTCTTCAGAGTAAAGTTTAAGAAAAATTAAAGTAACATCTTGTGCTATTTTAGCTATATCTGAATAAACTTTTATATTTGAACTTATTTTTGGAGGGATGGGAGACTCAGTCCAGTTTTAATGTAAGAGTAATTAAAGTAGCCTTTTCAAAAAAAAATCTTACTGGTTTTTCCCCTCCCCTACTACAGCTCCATTTACCTCTTAATTCTCCTTTGCCTGGAAGTGAATTGACCAAGGAACCTTTTCGCTGGGATCAGAGACTTTTTGCACTAGTGCTGCGGTTGCCTGGCACCATGTCAGTAGAATCAGAACAGTTGACAGGTGTGCCTTTAGATGACTCTGCAATCACACCAATGTGTGAAGTGACAGGCGGTAAGTGTTTTGTTGGCAATAATTTAGTGACTTAAAGCAGATGTAATCTGAATGTTTTAAAATGTACATTTCAAAAACTCCATGTTTGTTTTTATGTAACAAGTTAATATTAGGAATTAATAGATACGGTTTTAAAACTACATTTATTGATGAAGGTCTCTGATCTTGATTTGAACAGAATATGGTTACTCTTGGATATGATAATGGTAATTTTTTTCTATAGAAAATGCTGGTATATGAAGTTGTTAAACTAATTTTTTTATCTGCAAAGATTGTCAATGATTTAGAAAATACCATAGTAATATTTTCTGTGAAAAACGTTTGGAGAATGATCTCATCATACATTTGATGGAATATGCTTTGGTTAAGTACAGTTTTTCCCAGAGGCAAGCAGGTAGATTTATAGGTTAAAGGAAATAGGTAATGAGGTCTTATCCAGCTCATATTTCACTTATAAATCAAATCAGATAGCCACTATGCTGAGTGAACATTAATGAAAATCTTGGGATAATAATATGTAATAAACTCAGAACTTCTATAATGTGGAATTGGTTAACAGGTGTATTAATTTCATATAGATGTGTATTGCATGTCTGCTGTGTACCAAGTATTGCTCTGCTTTCGGCTTTCAGTAGTGAATAAAACAGACATGGTGGTTTTGCTTTCATGGAACACTGTAGTTCTCACCTAAGGAATTTGGTATTAAATTGAGGTCCAAGTCTAGCATTCCACTATTTTCACGTGTGATAAGGGGTTGTGACATAGTCTCCAGACACAGTCAGTGATGCTCTAATGAGAGTCCATCATAGCCTGCTGCATAAGTTAAGAGAAAATACAAGTCCTAATTAATATTTTAGGTGCTTTCTTCCAAAATTCTGTGACTTTTGGAAATCTGCCAGATTCACAGAGAAAAAGGGATTGACTTGCACAGGTATGTGAAGTAGATAAATTAGGAACTGTTACTCACATTATTAAGTGTTCCCATTTTGTAGGAAAATGCTTTTGTGAACTTTTGTAATGCCTTCACAATTTAATTTACAGAGGAAAAAAGACATATGCATAATTTTTAAAGGACAACTTGTTTATTATCTGAATTTGGAAATTCACTGCTAACAATTGGATAATATTTTTCAGTGACAATCCTAATTGTTTCTGTGGGAGGATGCACATTTGTATTTATGAAATTTTAGTTTTCACCTTTGAACTGATCCACTTATTAAAATCCGGATTTTTTTTTTTTTAACTCTAAGGTTTTTTCTTAACAGATTGTGAAGGGTTTTGAAAGTTGAGGCTGTAATTTAAACATCTTCACATTGGAAAGTCCTTACTATGAATTACTTAGTTTGAACTTAGAATTATGATGAAGTTTTGGGACTCTATGTACTATAACTTTTGTCTTCTAGGATCAGGAATATTGGGAGTATGAAATGAAGTGAGTGGTATAATCAGGGTTTGAAAAGAACCTTGAGACATCATGTAATAGTTACTTATCCTTCTGTTTGGGCAGTAATATACTAAGCTATTTTGTTTATTCTTTGAAAGGAACATCTCCCGAGGAGAAGATTCCAAAGTCACACTTGGTAACACCTTTCAATGACCCAAAAATCTTAGTCTAAGAAATTAGGAAGTCTTTCTTAAATGTACATGCTGAATCCTTCCTGATAGAGCAGTTCATTTGCCCCTTTTCCTGCTCTTGCCAATAATAATGGAAAGCTGCTCAAGTGCCACTCACCTTTTCTTATCTCTGAATAATGTTTCCTTTGTAATTTAAAAGGAAGAATGTTTACTTAAAGTTTTGGAGAATAAAACACCAGAGAAGTAGAATGAACAAAAAAGCTAATTCCTATTGGTATTGCACTATCCAAATATGTAATCACTGCTAACAATTCCTGTGCATTTTAAAACTTAGTGTTAAGAGTTGTGTGTGTACATTTATTTTTCCCATTATAGAACAATTCATGTTCACTAAGGAAAAAGTGGAAAAGTCACCTATATTGCCAAAATAATATCTTGTTATATTTCTTTCTATGTATGCCTTTTAAAAGAATGCATAATTATAGTCATTGTAGGATTTTTCTTTTGATATCAAGTATTTAATGAGTGCCCACTCTTTGCCAAATAACTGTTCTAGATGCTGGGACAATAGGCAGAAAGCTTGTATCTTTGGACTGGGCAACAGATAATAATCATGTAAAATGAATAAATATTATTATTTTAGGGAGTGCTACCTAGTATAAAGAAAAAACAATTAGGGTAAGGGAGTAGAGAGTAATTTGAGACAGAGAATGAGTAGTCTAGGTATGCTTTCTTCTGAGGAGGTAACATTTGAGCAGAGACCTGAATAATGGAGTTAATTGCATGAAATCCAGGCAGAGGAAATGGTAAGGGAAGGGACATGCACTGTATATTTGGAAGCAACAAGAAGGCTCATATGGCTGGAGCTAACAGAGGAACAGAGAGTAACAGCTAGGTTTAGAGAGATAAGCAGGAGCCAAATCTCAAATAGCCTTTTGGGCTACGATAAATGCTTTTTATTTTCTAAGTGTGATGGGAAGCCTTTGGAGGGTCTTTTAGAGGGGTTGACATCCGATTTCTATTTCTAAAAGATTATTTCAGCTGTTGGATGAGAATGTACTGTAGTGGCAAGAATGGAAGCAGGGAGATTAGTAAGAGATGATAACACTTTGGTCTAGAGTGCTAGTTTTGGAGGTGGTGAAAGGTGGTCTGTTGCAAAGGAGAACCAAGGACAAGAGCAGTGAGGGAGAAAGGAATCAAGGATGGTTCCCAGATGATTCAGTTGAACCACAAGGATGAATGGCTGTGCCATGAACTGAGATGGGTACAACAGGGGAGAAGCAGGTTTGGGGGAGGTGCAGGGATGATAGCGAATTAAAAAGTATCTAATCAGACATGGTGAAAATATCAAGGATAAACAAAGCATTTTATAAAAATTTACAGACTTTTCTAGATTAAATACATTTAATTTTCTTACCTTCTTTAAGGGTTGTTGTGCAACTTAGAAATAATCTTTTGCTGCTTCTGTTTTACTGAGATGCTAATACTACCTTCACACTCACTATATTTAGTTTGATTTTTTTTGTTTTCTTTGCGGACTCTACATACCCAAAGTGAGACAGCTTCTTGCCTTGAAGGAGTTTGCTAATATAGTTTTTTCGCAGTTATAATTAGTGATCCTAGAAATTTTATGCTTCAGCACAAAGTGTCATATATTCTAAGAAGTGAGTTTTGATATAGGTAATAAGTAAGTATAGAGACGAACATTACATGGGATATAGGCTCACTTTATAAAGATCTCTTTAACTTTCAGAAGAATTAATGGATTTTTATTATTTGCCAAATGACTCATGTTTATTCACCTTTTCTCTAATTTCTGCAAAATATCTTTGTTAGTAATTTTATTTCATGTTGAGATTGTAACTGATTTGCTTGTATTTTCCTAATCAATTAATTGATTAGGAAAGTAGAGAATTGCCACAATTATGTGCTTTAAAATTTTTGTATTTTAATGACAGCTTGGGAATGCTTAAATCTCGTGAAATAAGATATTCAGCCGTTATATGAGCTTCTAAATAGTTTGCATGTAAAGATGGTCAGCCTTTTTATGTATTGTTTCGTGTGTATGCTTAAACTAAGAAAAAAATTTAAATTTGCCAGTTCTTTCAAATAAGCATAATTCCATATGGATGCTCTGTTTTAAATATTGATTTCAAATTAACATGATTTTGGGGGGACAAAGTATACCCAGAATAGTTTCTAATACGCTGTAAGGGTTTGAATTGTGGCTGTGCTATGGTACTAACTTGGAAAAGTTAGTTAATTCTCTGTGCCTTAGTTTTCTCATTGGTAAAATGGGGAAAATACCTCATACAATTGTTGCTTGGATTAAATGAATTAGTATGGTAAAATGATTAGAATAGTGCCACACACATAGATATACAGTAATTGGTAGGTAGGTATTTTTAAGATTATGATCATCATTATTATTTACAGGTAAGTTGTTTATTAAAAGATACTTGTTTTTCTAAGTAAAGGTGACTTTGAGGAGTTGCATCATTACTGCCTAATGTTCTCTTTTCTGAGTAGCCTTTAGCAAATCATGTTACATATAAGTTGATATGAGTAATTTGATGTGTCAAATATAATAATGTGGCTTGTGTTCTGAAATAATTGGTTGAATTTGTGAAAGAGTAGGACTTCATATTGAACTTTTTACAAATAACATTGTAAGATGTTTGGTTGAAAATTGAGTTTTAGCTGTCAAGGTTTTTAGCATTGGTTGGGATCAGCACTTGTATTACAGAAATATTGAAATTCCATATGTAATTATAAATTTCATAATAGCCACATTAAAAATAAAAAGAAACAGATATGACTAATTTTAATAATATGTTTTCTTTAAATCAATATATCCAAAATATTATTTCAATATGAAATTGGTATTTTAAAATTACTAATGAGATATATTGTACATTTTTCCATGTCAAATCTACAAAATCAAGTGTATATTTTATGCTTACCATACATCTTCATTCAGACTAGCCATATTTCAAGCTCTCAATAGCCATATATGGCTAGTGTCTACAATATTAGATGGCAAAAGTCTAGATATTTTTGTTGAAAATGCTGTTTAATAGACCTTTTCACTGATGATATCTTTTTAAAAAAAAAATCACTAGTATTTTAATGCTTGTGAACTGAAAGTATTGTAGGTTACAATATACAAAAGAGGAATTCATTTAAAATAGGTGATGAGTCTCAAGTATGTAAGTCAAATGAAATTAGAAAAGCACATGCTACCATCTATATATTAAAATGCAAATATTTAACATATGTAAAAACTGCCAGCAGACCTGTTAAGTAATTACTAAATATCTGCTGTGTTCTTAGTGTAAATCTTAGAGATAGTAATTTTGTTAAGCAGGAATAAGATTTTGGGGAGATGACTGCTAGATGTTATATGTGTGTGTGTTAAAGATACATTGGATAATAGAGATAGTGTTTTTTTATATCTGTGTAATTTATATATTGTGGTTTGTTCAGACCAAGAGTTCTGTGTTCCAAATGCCTGTAATTAGAATGAAAAATGTATATATTCTCACAAAATGAGATTGTTGGTTGGAAATAACTATTTTTGTTCATTCTTCCATAAGATAATGGAATAAGTCAATCTTTATCATTGAACTTTTGTTAATTAGTACTGTCAGAAACTCCACTATGGTTCTTTCTCGCAGCTAACTAGTTTTCATTCTTTATTATTTTCTTTTCTTTTTTTAATCTCAGGCCGCTCATACTCTGTTTGTTCTCCAAGAATGCTTAATCAGTGTCTGGAGTCCCTGGTGCAGAAAGTACAAAGTGGGGTGGTAATAAACTTTGAAAAAGCAGGACCAGATCCTTCCCCTGTAGAAGGTATTATTGCACTTTTCTTAAAGACATTCTAAACTTGCTTTATGATTTACTCAGCGAGAATTGAAAAATTATTATGATTTTGGCTGAGATTGGCAAGGACAAATTATTAAGATGGCAAAACTGCTATTGGCAAAGAAGGAAGATTAAATAGGAAAGTCAAAGTAAATTGGTGGTAGTTCAGTAACATTACCTTTTTATATTAATGATTGTTCATTACCTGAAATTTTAATGAGTCAAAAACCATTTTAAGTATTTATAGATAGGAAACCTTGTAATTCCCCTGTAGTATTATACCATTTTGTCTTTCTAGTATATGTTTCTCCCATGTCCCTTAATTCCCAGAGTGTTCAACCCTAGGTGTATTCCTTAGCTACTTTTGTTCTCAGGATCAAACTGATTGGAACCAAATGGTTTGTGTGGATCCAAATATGAGGAACCAGCTTTTGCCATTAATTAATCTCAAGCCTACCCTTACACACACACCCCCCAACCCCAGCTGTCTTCTCAGCTTCTGTGATCATGGACTATTTCCAATAGCCAGTGGGTATAAGATGTTATACTAGAACCAATGTTTATAGCTGTAACCCTCTGCATTGTATGTAACTTATTTCAAAATTTGGAAAGTCATTGATGATACTTGGCAGAGGTGATCCACTGGAGTGAGTAATTGTGAGAAGAGAAAGGTCATAGAGATGAAAGAATGGGTACTGTAGGGAAGGAGCAGATGATAAGACTAAGTTGTATAATGTCTGGTTTAAAAAACCAAACAAACTTAAAAAAATTTTTTTGAATTCAATTGGTAGACATGGAATGTATTTTTAAATTATTTTAATGCTTGGCTTAGAGTTAGGCACTGAGTAAATGTTCACTGAATTATTGAAGAGAGTTGCTATTTTGCTAAAATTATTTTAGATTAAAGGTAGGTGTTTGAATCTAGATTTGCATATTGAGTTTTTAATTTATTTTTTTAGTTATTAGGCTTTAGTTAAAATGATTTCTAAGAAATAATTAGTAATACTTAACCTAGTATTTACTGTGTGCCTGGCACTCTCTTTAACACTGGAGATACGATGATAAAGAAGGCACCAATGTAATTGCCCTTATTATATAGTTACATAGTGGAGAAAACATGTCATTGTTAAACAGATATTCACCATAAAGTATGTTTTACATGTTCTGATTGGGAAAGCAAAGAATGCTGTGGGATCTCCTTTCAACTGGTGAACTCATAGTTGGAATTTCCATACTTTACTGTCTAATTAATTGTAATGTAGTCTCAATGTTAAGCGATCATAGTATTCTGCCGTTTAAGAAAAATAGGAAAATCCAGAAATGAACAAGTATTAGGACATTTTTATTAACTTAAGTAATAATGGATATAATTTAACTTCTTATTTTTTTTTCCTTAGTGATATATGCTTTTTTTTTTTGTCTTAATTTCTTTGCTATAGATGGGCAGCCAGATATATCAAGGCCTTTTGGATCTCAGCCTTGGCATAGCTGTCACAAACTCATATATGTAAGACCAAATCCTAAAACTGGGGTTCCTATAGGTCATTGGCCTGTTCCAGAATCTTTTTGGCCAGATCAAAATTCTCCAACACTAGTAAGTACCAGAGAGATTGTAACTATGTAATAAGTAACCTGGCTGTCTTTTATATTAGTTTTAAGTACTATTGTCAGTTAAAGGTGTGGCTAATTTTTATGGGAATTAGACAGGTGTTCAAAATGCTATGATAAGCTGTTACTTGCTTTAGTATACTATATTGTTTATTATGAATAAATAGAAAAAAGTCATTTTCCTTTAGAATGTAATACAATGCTTATGTTTTTTTAGTCTCAACATTGGGGTTCAGAATCATATGTGTAGCAAAATTTCCTCTTTATACTCTAAACATAATGTAGCATGAGGGTTTGTCTCTGGGACTCAATTTAGATTTAAATGAAGGTTTAGGTAATAATTCTGAGTTTGCCTACAGTCTCTTAGAATGTAGTTTTTAGAAATTCATGTTGACTTGAATGGTTTTAGTCATATTAAGTGTTACAGACTGGAGGTTTAAGCTAGAAAATATTTTCTGGTTTTGTTTACATGAATTTTTAGGAACAATGAAACTTGTTGAATGATCATGGTGAATTATCAGTATTCATTATGAGTCTTAAAAGGGTAAAATTGTACAAATAACTATTCAGTCTTGTTAGTGCACTGTTTTTTTCAGATTAATTTTTTTCCCTAGTGTCTGAGGACATTAAGAAATATTTTGAGGGAGAGCAGGATAGTGGTTCTCTTTGATATTAACCCTTAGAAAATAAGAAGTATATTTCAAAGATCGTTAAGCAGTCTTTAATAATGTTTCATGCAACTATCATTTATAAATTAAACTGAACCTTTCTTGAAACATTTTGTCCTTTAAATCTGTGTCAACTTTTCAGGATAATTTTTACTTTGAGTCTATACGGGGTCTATAAAGTGTTATTTCCTTTATTCATTAGGGATTTAATGTAGTAGTATATGAAATTAAGGTTTTATAAATGTTATTGAGGCATCTTCTTTATAATTTTGTTTTTTTCTGATTGAACCATCATATTTTTTTAGTCCGGCCTCATAGAGAAACTTTTTACCAATTTCTTTGGTAATTTTACTTTTTCTTCTAGAGCTCTCTTGACTCTTACAGAACAGATACCGTATTTTGTATGATACGTTGTCATGTTGCTTATTCATTCTGTTGTATTTATTTAGCATCTGCTGCAGTTATATGTAGTACTTAAGTCCTAATGGAAAGAAATCTAAAGCCAATATCACAAGCCTTAACTATTACTGTTGCTTTATTAGTCTATTGCAAATTGTTACAAGCCATAGAGGGTGGGTAGGATTTCAATTGGAGGAGGAAATAGTAGGAGAAAAAAGTTTGAAAGTGAAAAAGAGCAAAATGTGTTTAGAGGAGTAACAAGTAGCTGAGTATGGGTGGATCATGCCATAGGTGGGACACCGAGAATGCTTTTAAAGAAATCAAATTGCTTATAACTTTAAATGCAAGGTTAAGGAATATGAGCTTTTTTCCAGTGGAGTTCAAGAAACAATTGAAGATATTTTTAACAGAGTGCTACTTTAGAAAAATTGATTTGGTGATGGTTATAGGCAGTAAATTAGATGGAGATGAGTTGGAAGGGCAGATAGGTTACCTGGAGGACTATTGATATGGCTCACATAAGAGATATTAAGAGTTTGAATTAAAATGATGGAAGAGGAATCATAAGAAAGAGATAATATTGGAAAGAACTGGCAAAATTTAGTAACTGAAGGCTATTAGAGGGGAAATGAAATTTTTATAAATTATAATAGTATTTCAAACAAGAAGTATTGCTACCAAAATGAAATGTGATTTATTAGAGACCAGTGGTGAATTTGATCATAGCTCTACCAGTTATTAGCTGTGTGCCTTTGGTTAATTATCTTCTCTAAGCTTCAGTTTCCCATTTGTTAAATGCAGATAATAGCTCCTATTTCATAGGACTGTTTTGGGGATGAAACAAAATAATTCTATGCAAAATTTTCTTTCCAAGTTCTAGAGATATTTCCCTTCACTTTTCTTTTTGGATTTCAATACTTTTATCCAAAAAATAAGTGCATTTCATGGACTGATTCAGTAAGCTATGTGGTCAGATGCATGCTAGGCACAGGAGCACAAGATGAGTAAAACAGTGCTTACCCTCTTGAATGTCAGACATGCACACATCATAGAGTACAGGGTGCCAGCTGTAATAGAGGGTGGGTGGAGCAGAGCCAACAGAGGTGGGGTCTAAATTCCCTGGTGTATGTTTGGAGTACATGGTGGGGAGGGGATGTCAGGGAAGAAGTCTCTTGGAGGTTGATACCTGCCAACTCATTCTTTAAAACTTAATTTGTTTGCAACATGCAAGGGAGAAAATAATAAAACAATCAGGGTTGACATGTGAAACACAGGCATGAAAGATGATGACCTATTGGGGCAATCGTAAGTAGTTGGTGTAGTTAGAGCGTGGTGGTGGAAAGGCAGATCTTTGTATGTGATCTATGAGGCGTGGTGGTGGAAAGGCAGATCTTTGTATGTGATACTAAGGGTCTGGGCCCGATTTTTAGATGATTGGCTACTACTAGTACCAAATAGTGTTAGATAGGGAAATTATATGAGGTTATTTCTGTTTCACAGCCATAGGACTGATTGGAGAAGGATTGACTAGTTAGGGAGAATAATTAAAAAGCAGTTGTACTAGTCTAATATGAGAAATGATAATGGCCTGAATTAAAGTGGTAAGAAATAAAAGATACATTTCTAGAGAGATGAGAATTTAGTGTTGACATAAGGCAGCAACTAGTACAGAGTACCTGTCATGTTTATGTGTTCTGGTAAGTGCCTTAGAATTTGTGGTATCATTTTAGCTAGGTCTTTGTGACAGTTGAACATGGAGGATGAGGGGGAGATATTAAGGATAACACCTTGGTTTTTAAAACAGGTATTGTGATTTGGGGGAGAAATAACAAATTGGACATAATGTATCTGAGGGACCTGTGGAAGATTACGGTTATGTCCAGTAGGTAGTTGGATACATAAGGGAAATGAGAAAAATCAGGTTCTAACACAGTGGATTTGGGAGCCAGCAGGGTATAAATAGTAAGTGGGGCCAGTAGAGTCCTTTATAGCCATGAAATTTCAAATTATTTCCTCGTAGCTCATATCTTGTTCACAATTAGTGAGATTTTAGGAAGGGAGACTGCTAAGGGGCAAATAGAGGAGTAATATACCTTTTTTTAAAAAAAGTATTAAGTTTTTTATACCTCTAGAACAGGGATCTCCAAAGTAGGATGTATATACCACAGGGATTACCAAAACAATTGCTGGAATAGGGAAGGAAACATTAGAACTTCTATTTGTTTATTTTTCTATTTTAATATTATTTTGGTACATATTTTAATTATATGTGTAATATTATAAATCTAGAAATATATATTCTAATGTATATTCAGAACTGATCAAGGTATATGATTAGTTCGGAGGTCACTACTCTGTTTAAGTAATTGCTACAAATGAAGACTTATGGAAGTTTCTATACATTTCTTGTTTCTTAGTTGTAAAAATTAATGAATACTCATTTGATTCTAAAATTTTGCATTTAAATTCTGATAAATTTGATTTTAAGACCTAAAAGATTTCATTTTGTATAGATTTTGAAGTGTTCGTCTTTTTATTGTGAATGTTATATAATTGAGGCATTGCATTTTTGAGTATTTTCTTTCAGCTTAGTGGTGCTTTTAACAGTAAATCAAACTTTGCTAGTAAAATTGAGGAACTGAGTAAATTTTGATAGTGAGAGATACTAAAAAGTGAATGCTTCTGGCATTTTGTGTAAGTAGTAATAATAAGGCTTTTTCCTTTAGCCACCTCGTACATCTCATCCTGTAGTGAAGTTTTCCTGTACAGACTGTGAACCAATGGTTATTGACAAACTTCCTTTTGACAAATATGAGTTGGAACCTTCACCACTGACTCAATTTATCCTGGAAAGGAAATCTCCTCAAACATGTTGGCAGGTGAGCTGAACAACAATAGTGATTTAAAAATTTAAGCGAGGTATTTCTTAAAATGCTAAATTGAACCAATGGTTTATATAACATTCTTTAAAGGTTGCTAAATATAAAACTTTAACCACTCCTTCTTTAACAGGTGTATGTAAGCAATAGTGCAAAATATAGTGAACTTGGTCATCCTTTTGGTTACTTGAAAGCCAGTACAGCACTGAACTGTGTCAATTTATTTGTGATGCCTTACAATTATCCGGTCCTTCTTCCCCTCTTAGGTAAGTTGTTCTTGTCACATTCTCTGTGACTCAGCATATGTAAAAATTCTCCTAAACACAAATGTTGGGAACATTTCTTCATCATTTTTCTTGTCTTCTGGAAATTAAGGAAAATATTTTGAATATTCTGAAATGTTAAACCTACTAAAGAAATAATTGTAACAACCTGTTCATGTTTGTGGTAAATTGAACATTGGTATCGAAACACCTTTTAGTCTCCAGATTAATAATGTTATTATATTTTAAATTTTAAAATTAAATACTCTAAATTTTCTGCAAGTTAGATTTCTAACAGTCTTAGATTCGATAATGTAGGCTTTCTGTTTGGTATATATGGCATTTTGTAGTCACAAGACCTGAGTGCATTTTCTAAGAATTTGTAATTTTCATTTGGCAATTTTTTTTAAATGAAGAAATTTGTCCCAGGGTAATATGATAAAAGCCTAAAGTTAAAAGTTACGGTCAAAATATTAGTAAATATATTTTATAGAAAACATGCATACTTGGTTTCTTTCCTCAAATCTGTTTTATGTCTAGGTCTCTGCAGGGCATAGATTTTCCTTATGCGTTTTCTGATTCTGCCTTCATTATTACATGTAATTTTAGACTGTAATTGGCACTTTTTTATTTTTGAGTTGGTATTACAAATAGAAAATGCCAGAGCAGAAATTTTACTACGTTTCATTTTGTTAAAAACTTATGTTTGGCCGGGCACAGTGGCTCATGCCTGTAATCCCAGCACTTTGGGAGACTGAGGCAGGAAGATCGTTTTAGGCCAGGAGTTTGAGACCAGCGTGAGCAAGAGCCAGATCCCCTCTCTACAAAAAATAGAAAAATTAGCTGGATATGGTGGCATGCACCTATAGTCCCAGGTACTCCAGAGACTGAGGCAGGACAGTTGCTTGACGCCAGGAGTTTGAGGTTGAAGTGAGCTGTGATTCTAGCCTGGGCAACAGAGCGGACACTCTGTCACAAAAAAAAAAAAAAAAAAAAAGTCTTATGCCTTTTGTTATTGCTCACACATAACAAAGCAAACTTTAAAAAAGGAAACTTCTTTGACTTAATTTATGTGTAAAAACAATGAGTGATGATAGTTTCATTTGTATTATACATTTCTAGATGACCTGTTTAAAGTCCATAAAGCAAAACCAACATTGAAATGGAGACAGTCATTTGAAAGTTATTTGAAGACAATGCCTCCCTACTATCTTGGGGTAAGAATGTTATTGTTAAAAATAGAACTTGTTATAAAATTTTTTATTAGGTTTATAGTTTATTATAGGTATCATAAACTTTTATTTATTGCTGGTATAGATTATGTGGCATGAAAATTGAGTGTACAAATGACCAATACAGATGTAATGGTAAAGATAAGTTTCAGTGATTTGGAGAAACGATGATGGTGGTGATCATGAGAACATTCATATGTTGCTTACTCTAGGCCAGGTACTGTCCTAAGCTCTTTATATGTATTAACATTTAATTCATATAGTTACCCTATGAGGTAGAAATGATATTGTTAGTGTTTAATAGATGAAAAAACTAAGGTACTAAAAGATTAAGTAACGTGTCCAAAGCTACATAGCTAATACATGGTGGTTATGAGGGGGACTGGAATTCAGTCTGGCTTTAAGAATTTAGGCTTTTAACCTTGACTGTTGTACTACCTTTTCAAATGGCAGTTTTGTGATTACAGTCATCCCTCAATATCTGTGAGGGACTGGTTCCAGGACCCCCTGTGGATGCCAGAATCCATGTATACTCAAGTCCGTTATATAAAATGACATAATATTTGCACATAACTTATGCACATCCTCCTGTATACTTTGAATCAGTTTTAGATTACTTATTAGATCTAATACAGTGTAAATGCTATGTGTAAATAGTTGTTACACTGTATTGTTTAGGGAATGATGTCAAGGAAAAAACAGTTTATGCATGTTTAGTACAGATCCAGCAATCTGTTTTTATTTTTGCCAAATATTTTTGATCTGTAATTGGTTGAATTCATGGAATGTGAAATCCACGGACACAGAGGGTTGACTATGTTTCTTTTTAAGGGTGCAAAATGGTTTTTGTTGTATTATTTCTCAAATCTCCAGAA
Organism: Avahi laniger; assembly: GCA_963575035.1. Taxonomy (NCBI): domain Eukaryota; kingdom Metazoa; phylum Chordata; class Mammalia; order Primates; family Indriidae; genus Avahi; species Avahi laniger. Next base: position 28,055 of record CAUYSK010109894.1, read on the forward strand.
ATACATTTTTAGGTAGGTAAATGTGTATTTTCATAGAACCATATGCTTTTAGCAAACTTGATTACTTTAAAACTAGTATATCACAGTAGGCAAGACCAATAACGTGTATTTTATTAAATAATTTATTTTGTTTGAAAAATAACTTTTTAACAAGAAGACCTAAACTAAAACCACCTTTATATATTACTTCTCCTATTGATACACTATTATTACAACACTTGGCTATAACTAATCTTTCTAAATGGTCACTAATATGATTAGAGGATCAATTTCCTGAGCTTTGAAAATCATGACATTTTATAATTATAAGAGATAAGTTGTATTGAATGTCCAGCACACAGTGCCTGCCATGTAAAAGGGTTAAAAGGAAAAAACATACTTTGAATAGGAATTGTTACATATGTTGACTCATTTATGTGTCATAGCAACCCCGAGGACTTAGCCAAAGGTAGATAGGTATTAAATATCAGAGCTGGGATTTGACTCCAGTTTGACATCATACACATTTTCTAATGTCAGTGGTTATCATCTTTTTTCTGGTTCTGTCCCATTCACATATGCTAGACACTCCTTCTAGTGATACTTTTCATTGGACAATGTGGTTCTCAATCTCTCCTTAAAATTAAAAGGTCTTTTTTTTTTTTTACTATACCCCATCTATAATAAATATTAGACTGTATTTTCCTCCTGCTTATGTTTTCTTTGTTTGATTTTCAGCTCAGCCTATTATCATAGTAGTAGAAATCTTGTATTTTCTTTGAGTCCTTTTTACTTACTACCTAAGTTTTATCAGATCTACCACAATGTGTCTCCTGTTCATTTCTTCCAAACTTAGTATCTTCCAGTGGTACTAAGGAGTCCAGCACTTCACCCTCTTGCTCTAGGAATTATTACAGCCTCCAATCGTGTTCAGCTATTTCAAACTGCTTTTCATGCCACTGACAAACATTTTATTGAAATATAATTATGATTATATTATTTCCTTATTGAAGAAAAGAAGTAGAAATAATATTTTAGGAAAAAATTTTAAAACAAATTCTATACATGGAACCATACATTTTTAACAAGCTTAATATTGAATGATGTTTCCTTTTTTCCCAATAGCCCTTGAAGAAAGCTGTTAGAATGATGGGAGCACCTAACCTAATAGCAGACAGTATGGAATATGGACTTAGTTACAGTGTCATTTCATACCTCAAAAAACTGAGTCAGCAGGTAATGTCCAGAAGTAGAGTGAGCCAGCAAGTATTTTGAGTGATGGTGGTTAAGATGCTTAACAAGCTAGAAGCTAGTTCTTGGTGGTTCTAATGGAATTCCGTTATATTAATGTATTAACACTTTAAAGCCATTTATATCATATTAACATAATTCTGTCTTGAGTCCATGGTTGTACTGTGTTTTGAAATCTTAATTTTAAAGTTTTATAATCATTCCTGATTTATGAAAATGGCTTTGTTTAATGTGCCCCTAGACTTCCTGTATGTGAACATTATTTATGTTACTTTTTGAGAAATTTAGATAAAAAGTTTTTTTACAAAAAAAAAGTCAGTTGTTTTGGCTTCATGTTTTAAAACAAGATTTTTCTTTCAAAATGGGAGGGGTTTTGTATTTTCCTTTTTCTTTTTTATTTTAAGATAAAGGCAACTCTTCTGAATAAAATGGGTGTTCTTTTGAAATGTTTGTAAAAGTACTGAATTTTGTCCTTCTGGCCATATATCACATTTATAAATAGTATGGTATTATCAAACAGTATACAATTTAACTGATTGCCAAATTATTACTGCCTTATGAAATATATTATTTTTCTAGTACCTCTGACATCTCTAACTACTAATCAGGATGCACTTTGGGAGCAGTCAAAATACTGCTATTTGCTTTCTAGTGAAGAAACTGTATCATTATTTGCCATATCTATGAACATTTAGTTAAATGCTAATGAC
>CAUYSK010109897.1:0-15658 GCA_963575035.1 Avahi laniger
GCCTGTAGTCCCAGCTACTTGAGAGGCTGAGGCAGGAGGATCACTTGAGCCCAGGAGTTTGAGGTTGCTGTGAGCTAAGATGATGCCATGGCACTCTAGCCCGGGCAACACAGTGAGACTCTGTCTCAAAAAAAAAAAAAAAAAGTTTGGGGGTCTTTTTTGTTAAGATAATTGAGGGATATTGAGTGAGGGAAGTATAAATGTATGAGTATCAATATAGATATACACTCAAGGTAGGATAAGTAATATACTCCAAGAATATAAAATGCATTGAAATTTTTGGATTCTATACCATTTAAGTCAAAATTGGAAGATTTTTCTCAAAAGAAAGTGATCAATCTCAAAACAATGTAGTTTTGTTTTTGCTTTTAAATTAAGTTGCTGATTATATCCCAGCCATTATCAGAGATGACTTTTAGTTTGGGAACTATTTAGTCTCAGGACCCCTTTATACTCTTAAGAATTTTTGAGTCTCTCTGTTGCCTTACCTCCACACCTGTTTCCCCTTCCTCCTGGTCCCTACCTAACACCTCTAAGAGCTTTTGTTTATGTGGATTTTATCTATTGATATCTGCCATATTACAAATTAACATTAATTTTAATTTAGTTTTAAATTAACCTAGTTTAATTTTTAAAATTTTTATTCATTGAAAAATGACAGTAAGCCCATTATGTTAACAAAACATTTTTAATGAAAAATAACTTTATTTTCTAAATCAAAGAAAATTCAAAAAGAGTGACATTGTTTTGCATTTTTACAAATATGTTTAAGACAACTAGATTCTCATATTTGCTTCTGCATTCAATTTGTTGCCATATGTTGTTTTGATTGACTTATGTGAAGAAAATCTGGCCTCACACAGATACACAGTTACAAAGAGAGTTCTTGAGAACCCCCTGAAAAGATCTCTGGGTATCCATGGGGCCGGGGATCATACTTTCATATTTTGAGAAACTCTACTTATATACAATTAATGTGTTTCAGAAGAATCTTTTTGTTACTGTTCTCATAAGGAGGATAAAAGTATGGTTTGATATATGAATAATAAGTAAATCAAAGTGGCTACTATAATATTTTATTAAATAGCATGTATATATGAAATATATATATATTCAGTATATATATTTGACCCTAGGTAAATATGTATTCATGCATTCAGAAATGTTTAGGTACCAGATTCAGTGCCCTAGAAGCTGTGGCTAGTCTTAGAGTTCTACGACTAGAATGTAATGAGCAGAAACTTAGGAGATCTTAGTGATCATTATCAATAATGCCTGGTTCAAAGTGGGACTCATTCATAAGGATTGTATAAGTACAATATTAGAAACCATCCTGTTTTTGACTCTCATGGTAATCTCTATCATTACCATGGCAACCCTTTCATACCTCTGAGAAATATATTCTGAGTGCCCCTACTGGGGAAATAGAACTAAATACAAAATCTCCCAACCCAGAAAACCTCTCCACAAATGCAGCAAAGAAATAAGTTTTATTTGTTGAGTAATCATTAAACCAGAATGTGATGTTGTACATCACAGGCAATCTGTTAAGAGATTGCAAAGAAATCTCCCCTTTTTATATAGCCCAGCAGATACAGCCCATTATATACATGTTCTCAAAAGATAAACAATAACTAGTCCTAAAGTAACAGGACTTGACAGCACCATTGGTCACACATAGTTCATTCGAGAATCACCTCGTAATTGAGGCAACTGTGTTAGCTAATTAGCTTTATCTAGAGGAAAAATAATATCTTTGACAGGAGGTAGCTTTGCAACTTGGGTCAAGACACCACTGAAGTTAAGCTCCTACTTCAAATTTACAATCTAGCAGGGAAAACTAACAATAGATAAGTAATTACGTGATAGTTTTAATAAAGTGCAATGGAGAAGTACTGAGGATGCTAACAGTGTCTGATTGGGAACCTAAAAGTGGTCTGAGGGGGGTCTGGAAAGGTTCCCCTGAGGAAGTTCCAACTAGCTTGAGAGGTAAAGCATGAGTTAGACTTCTAGGCAGTCTGACGGCAAGTGTGGAGGCCCTGGTGCTAAAAAGTGCTAGCTGTGTTTGAAGAACTGAGAGAATGCTAACAGCTGGAAGGAGGAAGACAGCCAGGAACTGAAGCTGGAAAGGTAAGCTGGGGCCGGGCCATGCCGGGTCTTGTACAGCACTATGATAAGAATTTTGGACTCTACCCCAAGATTTTTAAGTAAAGTGACCCAGTCAGATTTAAATAGCTGGTTCACAATAAACTTGGATGACTCCAGGTTCTACTGAGCATAAATCCATTACACCAGGAGGGCACAGTACGGCAAGAAATCCTGGTGAGTCAGACAGGCGTGGGGCGCTAAGCAGGGTGGATGGCAAATAAAGTCTCAACAGCTACCAGGTGACTTGTTTCCTTGTTAGAGGCATAAATTAATCCTCTTAAGGAACTCTTTTCTCTGAGTTCAGGTAAACATACTGGAAGCAGATAGGGAAGGAGTTTCAAGCTATGAAAATTTTGGTGAAAAAAGACTTTGTTCTTCAAAGTATTCCTCTTCTATGTAGTGGTCCCAGCATGAAGATGAGGAAAAGAGAGAATAATGAAGCACACCCCTCCCACCAAACACAGCAAATTGCAGAGGCACCATTAGATTAGGAGTTTAAGGTGTATTCTAGTCCAATCCCATTTTACAGGTGAGGAATCAAGTTTAGATTACAACAATTCGTAATTTTCTTCTGGCCTAATTGAAATGTATCGTATAAAAGAGAAGAGGAAGAGTGTGGGAAGGGGCTTCGCCTTCCTCTCTGAAGGGCTGGGCAGTCACTAACGGTTTCTGAAACGCTTAGCACAATCCTGCAAGCTGGCGGGCTGCAGCAGTAAAAGCAGACCTCGGCTGAAGCAGCGTGCGGCCAGCGGAGGTTACAGGAAGGGCTCGGCGGGACGGGTCCTCTCCCAGGGAAGCCGCGGGAACCCGGGCCAGATCACGCAGGAGACCTGAGGCGCCATCCCTCGTGCCCAGGGGGCAGCAGGGCATTTACTCCGTCTCTGAGAAGCCGAGGCTAGAAACCTACTAGTTGAGCAATTTTGGTACCCGTCCTGTCCAGGCTGTTGAACGCTTTGAGAACATGCCTCAAACACGGAGAAATTTTCAGGAAGAAAAAAAATCTTGCGAGAATCTGGCTAGAATTCAGCAGTTTCCAGGGAACGATTCAGGGCACCATCCCTGCAGTTTCCCCCGTGAAAGGAGGCGGGGGCGTGTGTGGCGCTCCCGCGGGCGCACGGAGCTCACGGGCCGGGCCGTGGGCTGAAGAGCTGGCGGCGGCGGGAGGACCCGGCGCTGGGGGCGCTGAGCGGCGGCCGCGCTTCCGGAGCTCGGCGGGCGGCTTCCGGCCGCGGCGTAAACAAGGGCCGTGAGCTGCTGGAGGCGGGGCGCGCGGGCCGTGAGAGGGAGCGGGCCTGAGGCGGTCTCCGTGCCCGGCGTGCTCCGGGTCCTGGGCCCCCGCTGCCCGCAGGCGCGTCCTGGCGGCGGAGAGCCGTCCGCGGCCGAGAGGCCGAGAAACGTGAGCGCAGGCGGCAGGGAGGCCTCAACGCCGTCCCTCTCGCCGCTGCCGCCTTCTCCTTGCCTCGCGCTGCTGTGCAATTTCTTTCTTTCTTCTTTGTCTCTTTCTCCCCTCGCGGGTGTGGGCATTCCTCGTGAGCTAAAGTGTAGCCTCAAAGATGGCTGATGGCAACGAGGATCTTCGGGCGGACGACTTGCCGGGGCCGGCCTTCGAGAGCTATGAGTCCATGGAGCTCGCCTGCCCCGCTGAGCGCAGCGGCCACGTAGCCGTCAGCGACGGGCGCCACATGTTCGTCTGGGGCGGCTACAAGGTCAGTGGCTGGCCGAGCCGCGGCCGGCGTCGCTCGGCTGTTACCCGGGTGCGGGTCGCGGGCAGGCGGAGAGGTCAGAGGGGGCCTCTGAGGGCGCTCCTCTCCCTCGGACTCTGCCCGTTGGTTTGTTTGCTTGCGGGCGGGAGTCTCCTCTCGAGTCCTCCCCCCCGTGTCAAGCCTCCAGGGCTGTTGTCACACCGACCTTGTGCTTACAAAGCTCACTCCCCCTACCCCCTTGTTGCCTTCGGAGCGTTATTCTGGGGAAGGCCCTGTTAAGGTTGGTGGGGCGGTGCATGGCGACGAACCCGGTTTTATTCGAAAGGGTTGGGAGTAAGAGGGGTGACCGGTGTGTGGTATCGCTCAGACCTTTATCGGAACTACCTAGGAGGACTTCGCTATCTGGAGCCGAGGCCAACAGGCTCACCGAGACTGTGTCCCGCTTGTGGGGTGGCCGAGGTGTAGGAAAAACCCCTGGAATTCCGGAGGGCCTCAGGAATCACCTTATTCAATATTACCGCCTGTGCAGCAGTCCCGGCTACACCTGTACAGATGCGCATCACGCTATTGTTTGAACATTTCAGGGCTATTTTCAGCTGAGAAAGAGTTGGAAGTTTTTCAGAAGAAACGCCTATTTAAAACATTAACAGAAAATCTCCCCTAATAACCAAAAAATCCCCAGCAACAAATGTCACTACAGAGTGCAACTGTTCCCCGCCACACCACCGATCGTAAACAAAGTGATTAGTTACCAGTTCACAGCCAGTTGCATTTCTTCTTTAATCCTAGCTGGAGAGTCCACCCCAGGTGTCTCCTATTTAAAACCTTTCTCATTAGTTCTCCTACCCTTTTGCTTTTAGAGCTTCCCAGTAACACTCTACATTCTAGAATTATCTTTTTCCATATGCTGGGGTGGCTCCGATCCATTCCTACCACAAAATGCTTGCTTTATTCCCCTTTGATCTTAAAAATGTTTTCCGCCTCCCCAATTGCTTGAAATTTAGTTCACTATGCTGGTGTCTTGGATGACTTGCTTCGTGACTCTGATAACCGGTTTTAGCTGACCCGATCAGAGTTCACCATGTTTAAGATAGCTGTCAAAGACAGCTGTCCTGATACCTTCTATCTACAATGTTTTCCCCAGCCTCCAATGAATAGGTGTTTGGAGAGTACTTGGTAGGGACATGGAACTGCAAGGAGGAAGGGGACAGTTATGTAGGGACCCATATTAAAATGTGAATAATTGCCCTAGGGAAAAGCAACCCTGTTGGTCAATCATACTTCAGTCTAAACTACTTTCTTTATTCATAATTCTATTTGTAGGCCAGGGATGGTAGCTCATGCCTGTAATCCTAGCACTCAGGGAGACCGAGGCGGGAGGATAGCTCAAGGTCGGGAGTTCGAGACCAGCCTGAGCAAGAGCGAGACCCCATCTCTACTAAAAATAGAAATTAGCCAAACAACTAAAAATACATAGAAAAGATTAGCCAGGCATGGTAGTGCATGCCTGTAGTCCCAGCTACTTGGGAGGCTGAGGCCGGAGGATTGCTTGAGTCCAGGAGTTTGAGGTTGCTGTGAGCTAGGCTGACGCCACGGTGCTCTAGCCCAGGCAACAAAGCGAGACTCTGTCTCAAAAAAAAAAAAAAAAACATAACTGTATTTGTAAAAATCAGCAACATTTGGGGAACGGGACTTTTCTTTCTGGGTGGGGAGGGTTGCCAGGGTGAAGGTTTCTGATGGTGGATTTATAAGGTCCTGGGACCACGGCAGGTTGGAGCAGCACAACCACTGAATTGAGTGGTTCCCAAACAGGCTATTCTCCCCATTTATGTCTGGAAGCCTGAGAGTGGGAACAGAAGCCACTGGAGATTGTTTCAAAGGAATAAACCTTAGCTTCCTACATAGTAGTCAGTCTTCCCCCACCCAGGCTTGGCTGGTCACCTTGTCAGCTCACTGTCTCGCTTCCAGCTTTCCCTTCATCAGTGGTAGAGTGGAAAGAGAAATGTTTACATGGCCGACTGCTTTATTTCTGTATGTTTAATGCTCAAGCTTATTAGACTCTTGACACCATTTTCAGTGAACTGCAGTTGTTTACTACTATGTGTTGAAATTGTTCAGAAAGTGGCCAGAGAGGATCAAAGTTTGGAAATGCCAGGCACTTGGCAAAGTTCAGGGAAAGGATGGAATGCTGGCTCTACATTACTTGCTAAGTAACCTTGGCAAATTACTTAACCTATCTAAAAAACCCATTTTCTCATGAAAGCAACTACTTTTTAGGGTGGTTGTGAGGATTAAATAAAGCAATCCATGGACAGCAGCACTCAGCTCTGTCTGGTAAGCTCAGTCTGTTTGTTAGGAATTAATACCTGAGGGGAAATGGAGCAGAACAAGGAACTTAAAATTTTGTATAAGGACGTAATATATGCAAATTTGCAGTTCTGCCCTCTCTCTTGCTTCTTAGAGAATGAGTGAAAGGAAAGCTTGGCTAGAAAGCCATACATCATATGTTAGTATGGGTCAGGCACTTTCAGTAGTCTGCTGACCATGGCACAAGCAATCTCTCCTGAAGTCATGCAACTGAAATTTGGTACATAATCTGTTCTGGACAAAGTAGTCTTAGAGATTTCCTGGAGACCTCTTAACTTCTTGCACTATTGGCAACTATTGTATCAAAAATTTTAATTCGGAGCTGTCTATATTAAACTTTACCTTGAGCGTGTGGCATGGGTCAGGGAGGATCATGCATTTAATTGTAAGACCTATTTAACTTTTCATAACTAGCAACTTCCTAATTAATAAATAAGACAGGAAAAAGTAGTGCCTCTTTAAAATATCAATTATTTTTAATATTTACAATTTTATTCTTCTTAGAGTAATCAAGTCAGAGGATTATATGACTTTTATCTGCCTAGAGAAGAACTATGGATCTACAACATGGAGACTGGAAGATGGTAACTGGATATTATGAGGGGGACTAAAAAATTCAAATAAGGTTGCAAAGAAAAATGTTGTAAAACCCATTCTGATGAATAAAAATATTTTAATTAAGGATTCTAAGCTATCTATATTATAAAAATATTCTAGTTTAGCTTAGCTGTTAAACTTAGATACTGTAGTGTCTCTTTAGAAGTAGTTCAGTAATTACTACTTTTATGACCTTGGAATAAATTTCTATTCAGGGCTGTATAACCAAATTATCACAGTAATATTAAAAGAGAGGTACTAGTTTCAGATCCTGGAAAGATAATAAAAATTCCATATATATTTTCAAGACATCGTAAGTCTTGTGATATGGTATCTTGAATAAGAAAAAGATTTTAGGATGTTAGACTTGTTGGATTTTAGGTTTAGAAATTTTAGCTGATAAAAATAAAGGTGGTATTCTATTTTAATGAGCTCTATAATTAAATCTCTTTAAAAAATAGTGTGTTCTGTTTAAAAATCAATAGAAACTTAAATGTATCTTCTATATAAATTGGGGATAATTTGAAAGGATCCTTTACTGGTCTCATAATAGTGGCAGTCAAGAATATGTGCTTGGTGGAATTAATGTTTTTCTCTAAATGCTGGTTATAGCCACGTTTGGGAATTTACAAAGTAGTTTTCCTCATGGTTTGCTCTGTGAGAACTTTGTGATTTAAATATCTTACTTATTGTAGATCTCAGAACTAGAATAATAGTCTCATTTAGTCTCATTTGATTTAAGAGTTAAAATAAGTCAGGATTATTTCTGTATATAGCAAATCAGTGTTAATATGAGCTGTTTGTTAATCTTTTTCTAGAGAATTGGAAATTTATAATTGTATTCCCTTAAAAGGGGAATTCTACGTATATATTTTATTTAAAAAAAATAAGGCCAGGAGTGGTGACTCATGCCTATAATCCTAGCACTTTGGGAGGCCAAGGCGGGAGGATCACTTGAGGCCAGGAGTTTGAGACCAGCCTGGGCAACACAGAACCCTGTCTCTACAGAAAAATTAAAAAATAAAAAAATTTTAAAATAAGGCTTCCGAAACTTCAAGCTTAACAAAGATAAAGTAATACTGTATCTGACAGTGTGAGCAGAAGACCTTAAGTGTACTATTAATATTCTGAATCTTATAATTTCTTAGATTAAAATTTTTCGATTCAGAATGAATATATACACTCAGAGGAATGCCTGACACATAGTAAGCACTACCTGTTTGTAGTGTTACACAAAGGACTATATCAGATTCATTCGAATGGCTAAAAGGTAACTGAATTAATCTGTCTGAACTAGGAATGTTGAGGTTCCTGGCCCACTCAAAAAAAAAACCAAAAACGACAAACCACTTATGGCTGTGTACATAAAAAGCAAACAATTTAGTTTTTAGTTTCAGAAAAATAAAATGGTATGTTCCTAGAATAAAAAAATACAAAACTATAAAACTTAGGCTTTCAGACCTTTCATTATGCCTATACATGTAGGACAAGCCAGCATTGCCTGTGGAATGGGTAAAGAGGAAAAGTGCATTCCTTGAATTGAATTTTAGAGCTAGAAGAGACCCTAGAGACTATCTAGTCAGCCCTCTCCTTTTATTTTTTCCTTTATTATGGGGATAAGTAGAAGAAAAATTAATAGATTTTTGCATTTCTTCCTTTTGGTAAACTTACTTATATTCAGTTTTTACCCCCTCAGGAAAAAAATTAACACTGAAGGTGATGTTCCTCCTTCTATGTCAGGAAGCTGTGCTGTGTGTGTAGACAGAGTGCTGTACTTGTTTGGGGGACACCATTCAAGAGGCAATACAAATAAGGTTAGTGGTTCCAAGGATTATGGTTCAAGTCAATTTTATTCTTATTCTCTTTCAAACCTCAGATTTCTAAGGTTAGCCCTGTACTTATTTCTGTCCCAGTTAAGATTATCATATGAATGTGCATTTTACTATTGTGTCTACCAGTCTGTGTTTACCTAGGCCTTTTGTAAAATCAAGTTGTGTTGGTAACTTGCTTAGAGTAACTTACTAGGCTGTTTTTGTTTGTGCTCTTTATAGCTAATTGTTGTCTTAGAACCCCTAAGCGTTAGATAAATTAACACTGACAGACAAAATTTTACATATTGACATTCCAATAATATGGTGCCCTAAGACACTGCTGTTCAGACTTGCTCCATATTTATTTCCAAATAGGAAAAGTTGTCATTTATGCTCTTTCAGGTCAGTAAGAGACAGATACAATCAGTCAGAAAGGGTGCATATGGTATATAGGTAGATAATTATCAATTCATTTATTTGGCAACTTAGTAAGCACCTTGTATGCTGAGCACTTGGTCAAACACTGTAGAAACAGAGATGAACAAACTATAATAGTCTCCACCTCTAGGAGCTCATGTTCTGGAAGGGACATATATAATAAGTAAACCATGCAACAGCTTCTGAGACACAGAGCCTGGCACATAGAACTTAGCAAATATCACTGAATTTGCAAGAGTCTTTGACATTGTGTTTGGTAGGCAATGCTTGAATTGAATAAAAATGGAAGGGGTAGCCAAGATGCAGAGATATAAGCAAAATATGTCTTGTTTATGGAAATGCCGAGTGATTTATAGGTTTTATACATATGGCTAAGATGGTTTCAAACTATGCTCCTAGAAACTCTGAGGATTTGAGATGCCTTGGGGCACTTGTGGGAAGAGCATATGGTATTAAGTGGGCTCTGGGCTGCCCTTCCCTCCTCCATTTTAATAATTGTAGCTCCAATTTTGTTTTATATATTGGGCTTTTGATCAATATTTTGCTTGAAGAAAGGGTTCTTTGCCTAAAATATTTTGTGGGGCAGATCTCATCTATAGGCTGTAGTTGAGCTATGTGTTTTTCAAAGCCAAAGGGGGAAAAATAACTTTGCAACTTGAGGAAGGCTGGGAAGGAGAGAAGCTGAAGTTTTAGGGGGGAGTCACAGAAATCAAAGTTGAATTAGTATGTCACATGGGGTTGAGTGTTTTAAATTTGACGGAAAGGAAGCTTGAGTGTTGTAGAGAAATAAAAACTATTTTTATATATATATACATATATATATATATATATATATATACATATATATAAAATGGCAGATATATTCATCCTTTGAAGGATAAACCAGTTTTTAATCTTTCAAGTATTGATCCTTAGCTCCTAGAATTAAATAGGCATTGAAGATGTATCTGTTAAATTGAAGGTAAAATTGCTAAACCTGACATTTTTGGTAAAACCGTCTTAATACCCATAAATTAGATCAGTACAACTCAGAGTGCCTACCTAAGGCAAGATAAAAAGCTTATACAATGTAAATGAATGCACTGCGATTCCTTCATCAAAAAGGTGTGGCTATGTTTGCCATACTTACTTTAGCTATTCCCAATCCCTATTTTTTGCCATATCATGAAAAATTTCAAACATGTTATGACTAATATTCTAAGTATACTTTTGTATATATTTGGATATTTTCATAATTAATTGCTCTATAGACATTCAATAAATGATCTAGATTAAAAAAAAAAAGTATGGCTATGGGGAAAAAAACCCAGCTGAACCAACAGTGTGCTTAGTGACTTAGGAAATTTATATTCTGTCACAAGTTCCTAATGGAACCAGTCTGCAGCCACTCTGCAGTCACAATTTCAGTAGCATTAGATGAATTAGATGGCATTCTTATTATCACAAATCACAGTAGAATTAAATGCTAAAGTTGAATTTCTTTCACATTATCAAGTCTAACCAAAATCATTGCTTCTGACAGTTCTACATGCTGGATTCAAGGTCTACAGACAGAGTGTTACAGTGGGAAAGAATTGATTGCCAAGGAATTCCTCCATCATCAAAGGACAAACTTGGTGTCTGGGTATATAAAAACAAGTAAGTTAGTAGAACTATAGGTTTGGGTTATTTATGTGGAAAGTGTTTACCATTTAGGTGTCCTCAGCCAATAAGCATAGAACATACCTCATAGGCCCATATGAAGATTAAGTGAATTAATACATGAAAGCATTTAACATAACACCTAAGACATAGTTAAGTGTTAGCCATTTTTATTTGAATAAGTATTTTCATATACTCAAGTGTACCTTCTTCTTTATTCATACATAACACATTGATTTCCACACTAAGAAAAAAATATTTTTCCTTGAGGCCATGGCATTTTACTATGAAAACAGAATAAAAACTTCAAAAACAAAACAATTCTTTCTAATTTAATGAAAATTTTATTGTTTTCTGGGCATAAGTTATATGCAACTTGAAAAATAGTTCACATGGCTCCCAAAGTAAAGAGATGTGTGAGTTATATACACTTCACTAGGCCCCAGGCTCAAAACTAGCACGAGTTAAATATAACTCACATGGGCCGGGCGCGGTGGCTCACGCCTGTAATCCTAGCTCTCTGGGACGCCAAGGCGGGCGGATTGTTTGAGCTCAGGAGTTCGAAACCAGCCTGAGCAAGAGCAAGACCCTGTCTCTACTAAAAATAGAAAGAAATTAATTGGACAACTAAAAATATATAGAAAAAATTAGCCGGACATGGTGACGCATGCCTGTAGTCCCAGCTACTCGGGAGGCTGAGGCAGTAGGATCCCTTGAGCCCAGGAGTTTGAGGTTGCTGTGAGCTACGATGACGCCACGGAACTCACTCTACCCAGAGCAAAGAGTGAGACCCTGTCTCAAAAAAAAATATATAACTCACATGGTAGTTAATGTGCTAGGATACAAGGGATTTTTCTTTTTGTCTTATCTTTTGGATGTTTGAATTTTTAATATCTTGTTTTTTATCAAACAGGTTAATATTTTTTGGAGGATATGGATATTTACCTGAAGATAAAGTACTGGGAACTTTTGAATTTGATGAAACATCTTTTTGGGTAAGTGAAGTTTTCATATTTGCATATGGCCTATGTTGAAATATACTTTACAGTTTCAAGTAGTTTTGTTCATTTTTCCTTGTTAATAAATCAGGGGCTATAGAATTTTACAAACATTACTTGTAAAATAATTCAGATTCTTATTTTCTGTAGAATTCAAGTCATCCAAGAGGATGGAATGACCATGTACATATTTTAGACACTGAAATATTCATCTGGAGCCAGCCTATCACTACTGTGAGTTACTGAAGAACAATGAATTATTAAAGCAAGGGCACTTAGAGGAGGAGGGGGATACACCAGAGTTGGGAGGTGTTATAAATCTGACAGCTTATTCTTGTTTTCTGGAAAGAGAAGATCCATAGCTTTCATTGTTCTCCAAAGAATCTGGAAATCAGAAAAGTTTAAGGAATACATGAAGAGACTAACCCAGCATCTGTTATCTAATAGATGTTAAGTGGTAGCTGCTATTGCTCATACAGGTTGAGTATCCCTTATCAGAAATGTTTGGGATTAGAAGTGTTTTGGATTTTGGAATATTTGCATTATGTACTTAGCAGCTGACCATCCTTAATACAAAGATCTGAAATCCAAAATGCTCCAACAAGCATTTCCTTTTAGAATCATGTAGGTGCTCAAAAAGTTTCGGATTGAAGAGTGGGGATATTCAACCGTAATTAACCTAGCACTACACTGGAATATGTATTACTTAAATATTAGATTTCTTTTCCCGGATACTATAAAATGTGCTGATCTTTATTTTAAAAGATTAAAAAATAAAGCAACCTCTCTGTTATATTAACCAGCCTATTTAGTAACACATCTCAAAAATATAAAATTAAATCCCCAGTTCGGTAATCAGCTTTCAGTACTGCTAACTCAAAAAGTCTGCACGTCAGCTTTTAAAAGCACAACTGTCTTGCATATTCTTATCCCATATCCAGAGAAGACTGATATTTTCCCTCCATTTATAAAAAGCTCACTTCTTTACTAAGTTGCTTGTGTAACTTTTTAATAGGGTAAAGCACCTTCACCTCGCGCTGCCCATGCCTGTGCAACTGTTGGCAACAAAGGCTTTGTGTTTGGAGGCAGATATCGAGTGAGTACATAAACGGTTTCAGTGACTTGCTTTTGAATTCTTCAAAATAATGATTCAATTATCCTTTTTTTTTAAGGATGCTAGAATGAATGATCTTCACTATCTTAATCTGGATACATGGGAGTGGAATGAATTGTAGGTATCACTTTAGGTTATTTAGAAAAGTTTTCCCAATTTTTACCCTTTTCCCTATTATCTGTATATAATATACTTGGCTTAACTTTTCTGTAACTTTGAATATAAATAAGCATGATTACTAGGTCCTTAAGGAATTTTGTTTTCAGTTCCCTTAACTGTGTCCCTGGCACATGAAATATGCTCAATGTTTGTTGCAAAAAGGTCTAAAATTGACTGTGCTGTCAAAGAAAACAATATAAAGAACACAGTTAAAGTCTTTAAAGTCTTTTTTCATAATAATCCCATATAAATTTTAAAAGAAAACTTCAGTTTTTCTATATTACATACAGTACTGATTTTAATCACAGATACTGTAACTTAGCTATTATTTTCAGAATTCCACAAGGCATATGCCCAGTTGGCCGATCTTGGCACTCACTAACACCAGTTTCTTCAGATCATCTTTTTCTCTTTGGAGGATTTACCACTGATAAACAGCCTCTAAGTAAGTCCCTTAAAAATACAATAAGGAAATCATTATATATCATCTGTATAGAATAAATAGCTGAAAATCATTCTATTATAGATATATGAGAGGGCTTATGGGGTTGGTCGGAAGGTTTGATATTAATCTTGATCATGTAACATACCTATAATTGTAGATAGTATGACGTACTTCCATTATGCTCAGTAATGACCTGCAGTACTTAAAAAAACTAAAGGGCTATAACATGCAAAGGGCTTACTTGGTCAACTACAGAGAAAAAAAAAGGAAATATACTTTATGTACTCATGATCTGACGTATTATTTTACTTGTTAAAGCTATGCCCTTTAAGTGTCAATGTCATATTAACAGAATAACATACTTCATAGCTCTTTTTTCTTTGTTTCAATCAGGTGATGCCTGGACTTACTGCATCAGTAAAAATGAATGGATACAGTTTAACCATCCCTATTCTGAAAAACCAAGGTATGAACTATTTAAAAGGTAATTCTTATACTGAATATGTGTAAGACTGGTAAGAACTGAAGTTCTGGCTGCATTATATCACCATTATTATTTATAAAAGTCTTAGCATTTGCTGAGGTTTGACATCGTACTTCTCAAGGAAATGTTATCCTAGTATCAAATACTTTCTTTTCTATGATCTACATATGAAGAATAGGGCTGGATTTTTGTTTTCGCTTCTTCCTTCCATTATCATAACATTATTGATATAGTTAAAATTTATAATCAAGCTTTTTACCTGAGTAAGATGAACTGCATCTATGTTTGTCATTAAAAAGGGTGGGGTTGGGGGGAAAGACTGGAAAGGAATTTTAAAACTTAAAAGAATATATATGGGGGAAAAAAAAAAAACAGATCAAGAACTGTTGATCAGGCCGGGTGCAGTGGCTCACGCCTGTAATCCTAGCACTCTGGGAGGCCGAGGCGGGCGGATTGTTTGAGGTCAGGAGTTCGAAACCAGCCTGAGCAAGAGCGAGACCCCGTCTCTACTAAAAATACGAAGAAATTAATCCACAACTACAAATATATAGAAAAAATTAGCCGGGCATGGTGGCGCATGCCTGTAGTCCCAGCTACTCGGGAGGCTGAGGCAGTAGGATCGCTTGAGCCCAGGAGTGTGAGGTTGCTGTGAGATAGGCTGACGCCACGGCACTCACTCTAGCCCGGGCAAAAGAGTGAGACTTTTGTCTCAAAAAAAAAAAAAAAAGAAAAAAAAAAAAAAAGAACTGTTGATCAGATTTGTCTAACAAAAATTAAGAAGTAGAATCATTCAAAAGAGCTTAAACATTGACAGTTATTTCTCGTTAATCTTAAAAAAGAATTGCTAAAGGAAATAATATAGTTAAAATTGGTGTTCAAAGCACATAGGGCAGCTTCTATTTTTTCCTCCAATCCTCTATCCCAAGTAGTCATGCCACTGAAGATTTCATTTGCACAAATATCTTTCCATAGAATTACCAGGCTTTCAGCATCAGCATCCCTCACATGTTCTGTACAAGGCCAATGTGTCTGTCAAAGAAGGAGAGGGCATATACTACTCAGCTCCCATAAGATTTTTATTGCTAACAAAGACGTAGAGAACAGATCATTAAGTTCAATCCCCTCATTGCATAAATGAGGACCAGACCAGAGAGAAAAAATACCCAGATAAAATAGACATTGTTTTTTTTAAAAGCTTTTGCTACTTTCCCTTAAGATTTTACTTACCACCATGATATTTTGGTCTGAACTACCTTAAGATCTCTAGTCTTTAATGAGCTCTGTTCTGTAGTGTACATGATCACTTTGGTTGTTTGGGTGACTTCAAACTCAAGTTTTTGTTTTAAATGCAGGTTATGGCATACAGCTTGTGCCAGTGATGAAGGAGAAGTAATTGTTTTTGGTGGGTGTGCCAACAATCTGCTTGTCCATCACAGAGCTGTAAGTGTACCACTTCATATTATTACTGAAACTGGTTTGTGAAGCACTTTTTAATGTACTCTTCATATCTATTTTTCAGGCACACAGTAATGAAATACTTATATTTTCAGTTCAACCAAAATCTCTTGTACGGTGAGTAACTAACTTGGCACTTAGATTATTTTACATTGTGTTTCTTTTTTTTTTTTTTTGAGACAGAGTCTCACTCTCTTGCCTGGGGCGAGTGCCGTGGCATCAGCCTAGCTCACAGCAACCTCAAACTCCTGGGCTCCAGCAATCCTACTGTCTCAGCCTCCCAAGTAGCTGGGACTAC
>CAUYSK010109899.1:0-16329 GCA_963575035.1 Avahi laniger
AAAAAAAAAATTAGCCGGGCATGGTGGCTCATGCCTGTAGTCCCAGCTACTTGGGAGGCTGAGACAGTAGGATTGCCTGAGCCCAGGAGTTTGAGGTTGCTGTGAGCTAGGCTGATGCCACGGCACTCTCCCCAGGCAAGAGAGTGAGACTCTGTCTCAAAAAAAAAAAAAAAAAAAAAAAAAAAACTTCCAGGAAATCCCAGCAGGTTTAATTTCCTAACCCGCCTTTCACTTTGACCCTCTCATTCATCCCTCCCCCCACCAAGAGGAAGGAGCTTATCCTAGAGCCCAACATCCTCTGCTGAATGCCTCCATCCCTTTGACCAGGGTGGTGGAACATCTGAGTTCTTAGGTCCCGTACTTCAAGGTCCGTTCAGGGTTTGAGTGGAGCACATGAAGGTAATGTGTGATGCTGTACAGAAACAGACGAATGGTTGTAGTATCCCCTAAAGCTTCCTAAGGTACTGGATTGTTTAAGGAAGTTTCACTTGCAGATGTTCACTCCTTACTCCTGTTAGGAAATGCTCTTTCTCTAGAAGATCCCAGGGGCTCACTCTCTCTGAGACTAAATGTCAAAACACAACCACATTTGGGAACCAGTTTAGCATGATAGGATACATGCCCCATCCAAAGTGGCATCAAAGAAAACAACTGTGCTAACCTAAACCAACCCAAATTTAAGGACTGGAAACATTAAGCCATGAATTTACTATCGCAGGTAGACTGAGCATTTGGATAGTTCTCATTCTCCAGAAATCACAGGGGAAGGATTAAAAAAAATCCAATTTATATACACTCATATAAGGAATTTTATTTATTGTGCAAACAGGGCCACCTGGCTCCCCAGAAAGTTCTCGGCCCCATTAAGATTGTCCATTTTACAACTCTTAGCTCCAGTTCTTATCAGAGATTAAAAGAGCTCCAAAGATCTGTGATCTTAGGCACCGACACAGGCTGTAGATCCTTTGGATCCAGTTAAATCCCTGGTGTTTGACCTGTGTGGGAGCTGTGGACTCTGGCTTCCTGGTTCTGGGCGAGGTCCTGCCGCAGACCCTGCAGCAGCTGATTCAGGAGTGTAAGGTTGCTATCTCTGTGAGGCAGAGGAAGGGGTGGGAGGCAGTTCCCTTTATACTCGATCACTGCCATCTTGGCTCGATCCTGCTCACTCCGATTTGGGATCTGCAGCATTCTTGTGTAGCCCCCATTCTGACCTTGGTACCGAGGGGCCAGTACTTGAAACAGCTTTGGGATCAAGTCCTTCTCCTAGAGGGAGAGAGTTAACCAGGAGACAGCAGAGTCAAGCGCAAGTGCAGAGGCATTTAACTTTCAACCGTTTCCAAAGGTAAGATCCACACACATGTACACAGACCTTCCCCAGCCCCCAATCTGGTAGAGTCAAAGTTACACAAAGGGGTCATTTACAGGCAGTTGGGCAGAGGCATATTCACATACAGTTCAACTAATGTAGGAAGATAACGTTTGTAATTTAGTTCCTAACACTGGTCCATTAAGTGAGCAACCGAGCTTAATTCCACCCAATTTCCCTCCTCCAACAACTCTGTCCTCCACAGGGAGCAAAGGGTATGATTTGAGAGGCAGAAAGGACGCACTCACAGTGAGCCAGAAGTCAGCCATGCGCATGGCTCGTTCGTTGGTGTCTCCCAGCTTCCCATAGTCGATGAGCTGTGAGGACAAAACATCGAGGTT
Organism: Avahi laniger; assembly: GCA_963575035.1. Lineage (NCBI taxonomy): Eukaryota > Metazoa > Chordata > Mammalia > Primates > Indriidae > Avahi > Avahi laniger. The sequence goes on from CAUYSK010109899.1 coordinate 1,708, forward strand.
CCAACCCAAGCGAGAAGGAGGGAGCCAATCTAATTTCTCTAATGCTGGACGGCAATTCATTCACTTAATCTAAGCCCCCTCTTACTCCGCAGTCCTAATCAGTCTTCCATTTGAGGTGCCCGAGGAGTGGACTCAGCTCAGGGTACTAAGGGATTCAGACTTGGGGAAGAGTTTGCTAGGGCGGTCCCACTCCCCTTCCACCAGCAGCGGGACCCCGCCCCCTCAGGCTAGACCCCCGCGGTGACAAGAAGGCCCCGCTCCTCACCTTCTCAGCGTAGCCCCTCATTTCGTCCACACGCGCCCATGACGCCTCGATGCGTTCGTGCCGCACCAGTCCCGTCAGCAAGTTCCGCAACAGGTGGATGCGGGACTCGGGACCAAGGCCCAGACGGCGAAATACGTGGCCATGGGAGATGGCGGAGGCGACCGACAGCCGCATGTTTCCAGCTTCTGCCCGCCCCTTGGAGGCCGGAACTGGAAACTCTGGCGGAGGGACCCGGCGGAGCCAATTTCAGAGGACGCATGCGCTGTAGGTCGGTGCGTGGTGGACGTGTTTGCGCAGGAGCATCGGAGCCTGCCTCGTTGGCAATCTGGGGGAGGGCGGAGAAGAGGTGTGTTGACCTTTTCGAGAGGCGGCGAGCTGGGCCGGCTTCAGGCACCACGAACGCTCCGTGACGGGCCGGAGAACGAGGCGCCACCTAGTGTGGGATAGGCGAGCTGTCGGGTTTCTCTTGTGCTGTTTGAGGCGACTTGTAGCATTTAGGGCGATGGGCATCTCCGCCGCAGAGCCTGCTGGGAAAGTGAGTATCTGCGAGGAAAGGCGCCAAAGGGGTTTGGGGTCCGGCAGGCTGACTGCCCTGCCAGGCCAGAGCAGTGGCCGGCTGGCGTGGCGGACACTTGCGCGAATCATTTTTAACAATGATTTTCAGTAGTAATGGTGAAATGAATAATAACGATGGCCAGAAAGGAAACACAGATAGGGAAAACTTTTCTTTTGACGTAATCATTCCAGTTAAAGAAAAAAATTACAGCGCTAGAAGGAAAAGTAATGGATTAATAGTCTTAAATTGCATCAGTGTATTTATTTTGAAAAAAGGGGAAAACGTACCTACACATTTATATGTTAAAATGATGGACACTGGCATTATAGTTTGTTGAGCCTTAACGCCTGCAAATTTACAATGACTGTCAAAATTGGTCCTTGCTAGGGGTTGAATTATATCCCCCTCCCTGCCAAAAGCAATGTCCAGTCCTAACCTGGAGTAACCTGTGGCCTAATCTGGAAATAGGGTCATTGCAGATGTAATTAGTTAAGATGAGGTCATATTGGAGTAGTTATTGGGCGCCTAATCCAAAATGACTGGTGTCCTTATAAAAAGAATGACTGTGAAGAGACACATACAGGGAGAATGCCATGTGACTTGAAAGCAGGGATGGGATTTATGCAGTTGCAAGTCAGTGAATGAACACCAAAGATTGCTGGGAAACACCTGCAGCTAAGAGAAAGGCATAGAACATACTGTTTCCCACATCCCTCAGAGAGCATGACCCTGTTGCTGACACATTGATTCCTTACTTCTAAGTTCCAGAGCCTTGACACAATACATTTCTGTTGTTTTAAGTCCCACAGTTTGCAATACTTTGTTATGGCATCCTTAGAAAATTAATTCACTACTCACATGTTTATGTTCATGTCCACTGAACATGAACACGTAAGGAGTGAATTAGTATAGATTTGTCACTCTTTCTTAGCTTATAGGTAATCAAAGAACAATTCTTTGTTAATTTAATTTGGAAAAGTTTCTTATGAAGCAACAGTTATACAAATAGGAAAAGTCATAAACATATGGTTATGTTGGCAGAGATTTATACAAATCACACTTCACAATAAATTATAGAAATTATAATACCATCTATGTCTTGTTTCTTTGGGAATAATTCTTGCAGCTTTCAATTGTCTTCACAGTTGAAAAATTTCACTAAGATATTTTTACCAGAAAATTCATCATAAATTTCTATTGCTAAAAACTTGTGAAGATTTTCTTCTACAAAAGTCAGAGAAAATGAACATCGACACTGACATTATTTGACCCATTGTTTTAGAAGGTTTGTCTACTTGGTGAAAACAATTGTAGCACAAACATTGTCCTTTTGACTTTCTCTGGCAATACAAGACCGTCATCTCTTGTGTCTTCTGGCAGTCTTCAAAATTTCATTATTTTTTCTATGCCAATTTCCTTACATTTTATTTTTGTGGAGTTACTGGCTTTCTCCACAATCTCTGTGGGCTGATATTCAAGGAACAATTTTAAACTTTGATGTTTTACTGATTTCTGTTGCTCAAGCCTTATTTTGGCTATTTGTGGATGTTTCTGTGTTCGGTTGGCTTCATCTGAAACTTCATATTAATTAAAAAAAAGCAACTCATAAAAGAAAAATCTCATATGACTACGATTGTTTTAAATCTACTGTTCTAAAAGCAGGAATATATTGTACCACATGGACTGGAGTCATGAAATGCACCTGAAGTGAACTTGAAAGATAATTAAACTCTTATGAATTTATGTCCAAAGTAATATATGTGGCAGAGTTTGTGTAATTGGTAGTTCTCCAAGTTAACTTCCATGTAGAATAAAATATTTTTTAATGCATAAATTTAAAAAAGTGATGAATTGAAGCCAACATAGATATTATTGTAACTGAACAGTAATTATGGCAAATGTATAGGACTTAGATCAACAAAATAATTTTTTGGTGAGGGTTATTGTATCACTAACTTTGTCTAGAATTATGTACACATTGATAATTAAAATCAGACTGACTTTTGGTTTTTTTTTTTACAGTTTTAAAATTCTTTACAGACAATTCACCCCCTTATTCCTGCACCCAAGCTACACTCCTCTTGCCTCCCACCACTTGGTACCCATTGGCTTTGAGTATCACCAGGGAAGGTGGTCAGAATAGATCTGAGTATTCTGGTTGAGTCAGGACTGGGAGTAACTGATGAGAGTCCAGTTTGAGCCCCTGAAGAAGTGTTGGTAGTGACCATAGTCAGTTTGGCAGGAGTGAGGAAAGTGGTCCCAATCAGTGTTTGGGAGGCACCTGAAGAAGAATGATCCCAGCCTTTAAAATAATTTTTGTCCATAACCTCTTCTGGGAAAAGGGGATTGGATCTGCCCTCACCACTGCAGAGAACTCCTAAATGCCTGCATCTTAGTCTGTGGAAGCCTCTATGAGCAGTATTCTGGAAGCCAGTAGAGGGAGCTCTGCAAGTGTTCAATCAGGGATTTAGTGTTGATGGTAGGAAGCAACTGTTGCTTGAACCTCAAACCAACTTTTGGTTCTATCCCTAGAATCCTGAATGTCTAGAAGTATCATAGGGACTGGACACACACACACACACTTTTTACCCCTTATGTCAGGGTCTTAACCCCTCTCTGAATCCAATGTTTTGGGAGGGATAGGACAAAGACATAGCCTATCTCTAGTATCTAATGGAATGGTGCTCCTATTAGGCTCTGTTAAAAGTGAGTTTTTTTACATAAGAGTCACTAGGATGTTAAGGATAACAACAAATTAGAACATTTCAAATGGAAACAAGAAACTTTGTAAACAACTGAACTTATGAAATAAGCTCCTGATCTATGTGCAACTAAAGTTGAAGTGTTCTAGGGCACTAGAAGGACATGGAGTTTGGATAAAATCAGCATAACTCTCTATAATGATGTTTCACTCTGGAAATGGTGGCTAGTTGTGTCCAACTTGGCTTATTCATGTAGTGTTCTTTCCCCTCCTTGCCTCATTTCCTTGTATTATTAGTGAGATGAACTGCCTGCTGCTAAAATTATAAGGTCCTTCAAGGTCAGAGAGGGACTCTGACTCATGCATCCCATCTACTCTTTCCTTACCTCCACTCTCATTCTAGCACTGCCCTTTTCTAAGCCTTTAATTCAAATTTGTAAAAAACAAAAAACAAAAGCAAAGAAAACTTAAAAAAAAAATTTTGATTTTTTTTGTGTATGTTTTTTGATGATTTCACCACCTCTACTTAGAACAATTATTTATTCTCTCCTTTCTCTTTTATTTCCTAGATATTTATTGAGAATTTATTGTGTGGCCAGGCATATAGCTTGTCAGCCAACTTTCATCATACCTCAATGTCAAATATCTCACAAATTGTACCTCTGGGTGGTATGTCTCTTTCTCTATGTCTTTTCACTCCTGGGTCTAAGTTATTAAAAAGATCTCTCCAGCTCACTTCTTCCTATGAGGCTGAACTCAGACATGTCACTGACTGTACTATTTTTAAACCATCTGATTTCCTTTTGCTTTGGGTCCTTTCTTTCACCCTAGCTATTTCTTCAACACTAGAAATTGGTTCTTTCTTTATCCCCAACTTAATCTATTTTGAACCAGATAAAAATTGGACAATAGATACATCCAAGGAGACAATAGCTATAAACTGGATCCATTTGGGAGAAGCCTTGCTGATCTTCCAGTCCAAGATTTCATAACTATTTTTTTTTGTGCTTTTTAACCAGGACTGACCAATCCTAGTCTTCTGAGAATGGTGTTTTTAAATGCATGAAATAAAATGCAGAGGATTATGAAGGAAACCAATTATGTTGTTATTGAAATATTTTTTAAAAATCTCCAAATTGCTGACATAATATCTGTCGTTTTGCTGATTCATTAAATAACAAGATGTAGAAGTGGATTTAGTAAGTACTGTAACTTTTTAAAGTAATGGTGAACATAATGATATTTTGAGGTATATACAACAATTGTAATATGATACAAAAATATGGATGATTTCTACTGGAGAAGAATCACTGCTACTAATACTATTGTGGTTTGCTGCTTACATACAAATCAAAGAAAATGTTACATATCAGTAACAGGTCAATGAAAATAAATGTATATTTTTTCCCATCCAAGTTCATGAACCTCCTGAATTATTCATTGACTCCTTGGGTGTCTGTGACCTCCAGGTTAAGAACACGTGAGTTATGGTGCAGGTGAGGAAACTGAGGAAAGCCCCTGTGGAAAAGGTGAAAAGAGGTTCTATTCTTACAAAGAGATGAGCTGCATTTGAATTTAAATGTCGCTCAGTAATGAGTTTAAAGTCAGTACCTCTACCCTACCCATTTCTTTCATTGATTCAATAAGTATGTTGAAACTTATTATTCATCAAGCACTGGACTAGCCATTGGGCATTCACTGGACACTGTTCTTACAAGGTATATAATTCTAGTGAGGAGTTAAACATTAACAGATATGTGTAAGTGGATTTACATACTTAGAAAGGGACAATATAGATTATTGTGGGAATATATAATGAAGGAAATTTAAACTGTGTAGTATAGTATGTCAAGGAAGGCTTCTCTGAGGAAGTGATGTCTAAGCTGAGACCTAAAGATAAACAGGAGCATGATCAGATTTGCACTTTAAATACAGTCTTAGGCTACATAATGACATGTTTTGGTCAGTAACAGACTGCATATATGAAGGTGGTCCCATAGATTAAAATACTATATTTTTACTGTACCTTTTCTATGTTGAGATATGTTTAGATACACAAATATTTGCCATTGTGTTATGGTTGCATACGGCATTCAGTACAATAACATGCTCTACAGATTTGTAGCCTAGGAGGAATACACTATACCACAGAGCCTAGGCGTACAGTAGGCTATACCATCTAGGTTTGTGTAAGTACACTCTATAATGTTTGCGCAATGACAAAATTGCTTAATGATGCATTTCTCAGAACATATCCTTGTCGTTAAGTAATACATGACTATGTCTCTTTAGCTTAAGCTGTGGAAAATGGGTGGAGGGTGCAAGGGTAGGGTCAGGGAAACCAGTTAAGAAGCATTGTGGTAATACAGATAAAAAGATAGTGACTTGGAAGAGGTGGGCATTCATTTATTCATTCGACAAATATTGAATACTTGCAGAGTCCCCACAGGAAACAGATGACACATTCAAATTATATAAGATGTGGATTGGATTTAGGAAAGCTAACAAAAACAATTGTGCAGGACATTGGTGAAGCAAGGTTGGAGCCATTACCACCTTTAGGCCTGAAGGGGCAAGGAAGGGTGGGAAGCAATTCCTTAGGGAAGGGGAAGCTGGGGAGGGTAGCTGGATGGTAGCAGCGATGCGTGGGGAGGGAAAAAAATGTGAGAAGGGACCTGGGGAAATCAGAACTCACTCTTCTTTCTCCTTTTGATTATTTGCTGGTACTTCCCTGTAGCCTCACTCATGCAGAAACCTGAAGGCAATGTAGCTCTGTGTGCACAGCTATTAGTTTCTTCTTTAACCCAGCCCATTGTATACAAGGCAATAGTCCATTTCACCTTGGCAGTCCTCACTATTGTAGCTTTTGCTCATAACTTTTTTCCACCCGGTAATCTATTGTTGCAAGTACAGTGCCAAAGCTTTACAATGACATACATAAGTATAAACCTTCCTTCTAAAACATCACTCCAATTCAGCAGGAATTAGCACAATGACTACGTCACCCCTCTTCCCATAGATATGAAAGGATAAAATTGACAGTGGGGAATATGTAATAGAGAGAATGGAATGGAAATGGGTAAAAATTTGTGTCTTCAAAAACCCCTCACCTTTTTAAAGAACTAAAGCCTACATCCCTGCCTCAGGCCAGTGGTCAGGAAGAACAGGGGCATGTCCTTTGTTCTTTGTGCCACAGGAGATGGCTCAGGGGAATTGCCCAAGTGGAGGTCACGAGATTGTCTTAGCCAAAGATGGGACTATGGGATTGATCAGAACCTTTAAAAGCACTGCACTTCTGCTCAAAAACAGGACATTGATACTTTGAGATGAGAGTCTTCCAACCTCCTCATTTGCTGACAAATTAATAAACTCCTCTTTCCTTCTCCTCAAAAAAAAAAAAAAAATTAAGGTATGTGAAGCCTCCTTTTCCATGCTTATTCTGTTAAGGGTTAAATGTGGCATTAGAAATGATATTTTTGTCTTTTCTGAATCTTCTTGTGGAAAAAAAAGAAAAAAATGATATTTTTGGCTCATGATAGAATATACTGAAATCAGATATATTGTAGTAAGGAGAGCAAGAATAATAATTTTTCTTTGATGACTTTGTCTCTTTCAACTCCTGACAATTGTTAAAACAAAGAATTCTTCCTAAAGGAGAATCCTATTAAGAAAATCATAGAGATTATTAGTAAGAAATATTGAAGGCAATACTGTCTAATTTCATCCATATGACAAATTGATGGCAACATCATGTACTCTTATCTATCTATTTGAGAATTAGAATATTCAAGATTTATAAAAATCATGCTGGGAAATAGAATCTTTTATAATGTGTATCCTCTGTGCATTTTCATTAATTTCAGTAATGATAAAAAGTTTAATGAATATTTTCATTCACTTAGGTCTCAGTTTCATATTTCATATTTCAAAAATTAAGAGAAAATTTTATGTTTATTCCAACAGTTTAATGTTGCATATAAGAGGAAAAGCAATATATATTGTTGAAGGTAAGTTAATCATGAACATTTATTCAGATGCATGGGAAAAATATTTTCTTTTTTTTTTAAACCAGCTTTATAGAGGTAAATTTGTATACTATAAAGTTCTTTCATTGGCTTTTGATAAAGATTTGGGTGATGTAAATACAGATTCTTTTTTAACCCTGGCTGAAGTCTTTTACTTGTCACTCTTCCACTAATTCTTTGGTCATTTATTCATTCCTACCATCTCTTTAAGAGTTTTCTTAAGTAGCTTAGTTTACTTGATTAAGTTGTTAGTAGTATAAACAATGCCTTCAACAAAAATCATTAATACACTTTTTAAGCCCTGCACTTCCAAGTGACCCGGTACCTTTTCTTTCTGCTGTTACTGTTCACTGAACCCCGTCACATTTTAGCATTGGGTATTTTATTCATCTAAAGATAAATGAAATAATTAAAAAAATTTGCCCTATCCATGTGTTTGGGAGATGTATTTGAATACAAACTTTACTTTTTTTTTTTCCAGACACTTACTCTGACTCCCAGGCTAGAGTGCAGTGGTATGATCTCGGTTCACTGCAACCTCCTGGGCTCAAGCAGTCCTCCTGCCTCAGCCTCCTGAGCAGCTGCGATTACAGGATCGAGCTACCACACCCTGCTAAAAGTTTTACTCCTTTTGTTTAAGAATTATTTGTCACAAATTTGTGAAATTCTTTGTTTTGCTTAATTGTGTGCTAAAAACTGAAATGATATCTGAACCCATAAGAAATCAGGTGAAATTTAAATTTCAAATTTACATACATATTTTGTGGCAGAAGCCATGTGTGCAGTGTTACAATTGAGAAAAGGCTTGCATGCAGAATATGTAAAGAACTCTTATAAAATCAACACAAAATAAAAACAGGCAAAAGATTTGAGCGGACACTTTATAAATGTTAATATCCGAATAGTCAATAAACCATGAAAAATGCATAACTTTGTTATTAGTCAGGGAACTGCATACCAAAACTATATTGAAATAGTGCTATATACTCCAGCACGGCCAAAATTAAAAAGACTGATAAAACTAAGTGTTGTTGAGTACGAGAATCAACTGGAATTCTCATATATTGCTGATAAGGGCATAAACTTTTTATGACACTTTTTAAAAACTTGTTGGTATTCTCTGCTGGAGTTGCAAATGTGTATATGCTGTGATCCAGCAATTCTACTCCTAGCAATGGAAATATGTGTTTATAGTAATGGTCATGGTGTTTGGTAACACCAAAGACATATTCAAAAATGCTTGTAGCAATACTATTTAAAATACTTCCAAACTGGAAACAACCCAAATGTTCATAAGCATAATGGATAAATAAATGTGAGATGTCATATAATGGAATGTTATACAACAATGACAATGACCTAATATAGGTCCACATAGTAACATGGATAAATCTTAAAATATAGTGTAGAATGAAGGAAGTCAGGCACAAAACATATATGGTGGGAAGAAGGCAGAAGGGGGAAGTTGTCAGGTGTTGGTAATGTTGTATACTTTGACGTAGGTGATGGTTACTGTCATATGTTTGTTTTGTGACAGATTCATTGAGCTTTACATGTACAATCTGTAATATTTTTTTAGTGTAACTGTTATATTTTGGTTTCAAAAAGTAAAAAAAAAAAAAGGTTAGCTCATCTTTTATAGCTATCTGAGTCATTGAGAGTTATTTTCTCTTTCTGTGTGATATTGATAAATAAAGGGCTGCCAAAATTGTCCACATCCTAATCCCCAGAACCTGTGAATATATTACGTTATATGGCAAAAAGGACTTTGCAAATGTGATTAAATTATCTGTCTCAGAAATGAGGACATTATCCCAGTGGGCCCACAACTGCCCAGTGTAATCACAAGAGTGAGGCAGTAGGGTCAGAGGTAAAATGGCACAGTGAAAACCTTGACGAGCCATTGCTGGCTTTGAAGATGGAAAGGAGTCATCAGTCTAGGAATGCAGGCAGTTCTAGAAGCAGGAAACGGCAAAGAAATGGATTGTCCCTTAGAGCCTTCAGAAGAAATAAAACCCTACCAATACCCTTTTTTTAGCCTGATAAGATGTAATTTTGGATTTTGACCTCCAGAACTGTGAGATAAATCTGTTGTTTTAAGCCACCAAGTTTGTGTTAACTTTTTATAGCAGGAATAGGAAAGTAACATAGTGAGTTATCCATTGTGCCTGTCAGGGTACGTTGCACATAATAAGTACTCTGTCAATGTGTATCAAATGAATGGTCAACTTCCAGAATGTCTGATTCGTAATTATAATGAAGGAATTTTAGAAATAAATAAAAGTGTTTCTGTCTGTGAGAATTCAAGACCAGTATAATGTGGTGTGACCAGGCAGTTTTCTTCTAGTCTCTCTCCTGCTAATCTTCAAACCTCAGACTTTCTAGACCAAAGGCCTGGAGGTTAAGTGAACAAAGCATAGGCTTTGTACTCATCAGACAACAAAATTGGGGATGAAGATGTCATGATTAGGCTTTCTCCTTAGTCCCTCTGAGGCATTAATTTGTCCAGATGGAGTTAGAATGTTGAAGAAGAAGGAGCTGAGGCTTTTATCCTGCCTCTTTCTAGGCCCGTGTCTGTGATGACATCCCTGACTTCCTCCAATCGGTTATCCCTCCATCTTTTGCCAACATTTCTGTCTAGCATTTCCATGCCAGTTAATCATATTTTATTCTGTTCTCTGTTCACATTCTTTCTACAAGTTTGTGTACATCTTTAGAAGATCTATGTCTAATTCACTTGGTGAATTCCTGGCTCCTGGCAAAATTGTCAATACACAGGAAATGCTGAGTGTAAGAAAATATCAATGTTGAGCTCTGTAAAGAAGTATATTCAAATATTCTAATTGCAGTGTTATTTATAATAGTGAAAATTTAGGAACCTAGTTGCTTGTCAGTAGAGACCTGGTTAGGTACAGACAAAGGAATATTATGTAAGCATTAAAATTAATTATTAAACTATACCAATATTTGTTGACCTAGAAAGATCTCCACAGTAGATTTTGAGTGAAAAAGGAGATTATAGGACAGCATATACAATGTACATTGCCATGTATGCAAAACTGGACATATTTAATTATGTGTCCATATGTCTGGATGGATGGTCATTAAAATGTTTGCAGAAGTTAATCTGAATGGTGGAATTTTATGTTTTTAATTTCCTTTTTTATGTTTGTCAATATTGTTTTTGTGGGGGGAAGACTGATTAAGGAACTTTATTATAGAAAATGAACGCATCTGATGTCCCCAAATACATTTGTGACAAGAACAGACACACAGAGACACAGACAATAGTTACTGCATCATAGCCTTGTTCTTTCCAAAGGATAAAATGCCATTCAAAAATGGGGTTAAGGGGTTGGAAGAGAGAGGTGGTTAGAGGAAGCAAGTACTATTGATTACAAATAAGCAACAGGTTGACACTCCAAGAACACATACAATGGGCCCACAAATCAAAGCTAAATCTAAGCCTTAGGTGGTAACATCATGCCACTTATAGCATCTCAGAGAAGCTACATTAGAGGAGCAATCTTGTGGTGGTGTAAAAACCTTAAGAGCACTGGTCTTGCTGCAAGCAGCTAATAGGCCAAATGGCCTCAACTTGAGAGTCACCCCCTTCTAGTCTTTGCCCATGTCTGGTTGGTATGTCTCGTTACAACTAGATAGAGGGGCAGCACTTAGCCAAAAACTACTCCTTTGTGTCTACAAGTTGAGTTTCTCTTCCATATTTGACAAGGCTGGGCACAGCTCCAAAATCTTGGCATGGTATATCATGTACTGGGAAGTAGAAGCTTTAGTCTAGAATGCCAAGTAACAAGGGCATGACTGAAGCAGGAAGGGCAATTCAGGGACAAGAGTGTCTGGGCAAACCTTACAACCAAGAGTTTTCCAATTAATGGTCATTTTCTGGAAGAGCTAGAGAAACACATTTAGGAAATCAGCTCTGATGTGAGATGAAATGGCTCTGAGTACACAAAGATTGAGCTGTGACCATGACTGTGATCATGACCAAGACCATGACCTGTACCCATCCAGGACCTGACAGGGTGGAGAGAATACCGCCTCCAGACACATAAGGTTCCACATAGTGAATTTTAAGAAAAACCTACTTTCTCTTAAAATTAATATTATATAATACCACAAAAACACTCCCATGTGCTTCATAGCCTCAGACATACACATCCAAGTATTAATGCTGGGCAATACTAACACCCACAACATAGTACTGCATCCTTCATTACTACAGGCAGTAAAGATGTATGTTCATATCAGCCTTCGGAATGGCATTAATATCACCACTTGCCACTGTGGCCATCTCCCCTCACCCCAACCTGGATGAAATGTTACACCATTCACTAAGACACCCACTGAAACACAAACCAAACTCCTTCCAGTTTAAGAACATAGAACAACAATCTACATTTCTGATAAATGAGTTCAAATCCTAAGTAGACCACTCTACTTTCCATAATACATTTAGTGCCTAGAAATGGTTGATTGCATCAGCCTGACTTATAGCTCAGGTGACTTAAGATGGAGCCTACTCTCCCTTGGGGTGTTTGGTGTTTGAAGGAGAAAAGCAGGAGCAAAAAATGGATATTGTCCCCTACTGCACTACCCCACCCCACCCACCCTCATTGGGATCCAGGAGACATAGCAGCAGCGTAAATCCTCCTCAAATGTTGAGTGCAACAAATAACATTCCATTCTATGTGTTGGGGGTGTGGGAGTGTGAAGAGGAAAAATAAGGTCTGAATTTTTGACATACACTCGGAAAGATGTTTTAGGTGCTTAACAATGCACTTGGTCCCACAAATGGGGGCAGAGGGAGACAAAAATGTTAAACCTACACAATCTTAATCCTAATGTACACCTTCCTGCACCTCTGAAGGCTGCTCAACCTTGCCTGTGTCCTTGTCTCAACTCCTACATTCAATAGTTTAGACTTCATCTTAACGCCATTCAGACACAAACAAAATCCCGCAGTAGCTTCAGATAGCCCTCTCCCTCATCTCAGCCCTAAGCAAGCTGGCCATGTTGAGTAAAAGAGAAGTTACCACACTTGTAGGGAGGCTAGTCTCCAAATGCAGTGGAGTGGGGATTGTTTCACTGCTAAGACTGCTGTGAGTCAGAAATTTAGACTGTTCCAATAGAGAACGGTTTTAAAAATGTAATACTGTTTATTTAACTTCAAAAACATTTCAGCATTCTAAACATACAAAAAAAATAACAGAGCATTACAAACTTGTTTAGGTACAAAATGTTCTTGAACTTTCATTGATGCAGTGGCTCTTTGCTGACAATGAGGAGTTGTACAATTTTTTATAGAAACAGTTTAAAAACTAAACTTAACTAAAAAAAAAAAAAATCCAAACACTTTTCACGCCTGCTGAACCCCTCCTTGCTCTTTGTCCACAGCTAAGAATGGCAGCAGAAAGCTATGTCACTACATACAAAAACAAGACAATCTGAAGCTAAATGGATGCCCACCACAGTGTCAACAGGTCCAGCCTCACAGGGCACACCTTGAGCTACAGACCCTCCCCAAGAGGCATTTTTCCCCGCAGCCTCAAGCAAGGGGCATCAGGAGTTTGTCTCGGTGGTTTCGTTCTTTTTACAAACTACAGGTATGTAGTATACCTATAACGTTATAACTCAGAATTTATCAAATCATAGATTTATCAACTATAGGTTGATAACTCAGGATTTCTAGCCAATAACCATATAGTTAACACCACCTTACCAATTAAAAAAAAATTCCAGAACATCTTTAAATGCCTTCTTACACCAACAGCAAAGTGCACAGAGTGAAGTGAACAGGGAAGTGCTTTTTCATTTTAAAAAATGTTTGGAAATATGTACAACTTTGATACAGTTTCAGGGTGCTCCAGACACCCATGGCCACTTCATGTAAACCCCTAACAATTTCTAGAGCACTTTGAAACTACAATATGATCCTGATCAAATTTTGTAATTAAACCTAAATGAGAGCAATAGACATTTCTCAAATAAGAGATGTGTCAGATATGACGTTCCCCTACTCTAAGGTATTCACAAGGAGACAAACAGTCCCCCCTTCCCTTCCCCTCCTCTCCTTCTCCTCCCCACTCCCCTTTCTCCTCTTCCTCCTCTTCCTCTTCCACCTTTTCTGGGGCAACCTTAGCGGGACATTTTACGACATCGGACTTCCCTTCAGACTTACAGTCAGCCACGGTTTTCTCATATACTTCTTCAGCTTCACTGCCTTAGTGATGTCAGGCTGCTTTTCACTGTCACTTCAAGGTATGCCACAAATCCAATAGAGATGCCAGGGTTTTTGGGTTTGATCTTGGGGCAGGATCAACAGAACAGGAAAAATCCAGTCAGTGTTTTCTGGAGGGGCGTTAGGGCCCTTCTTGCCCCCCTTAGCTGGTCTATAATCCTTCATTTCTTGATCATAGTGTAATGTATCCATGGTTGCCATTTCATCAGATTTAAACTTTTCTTTCCCAGATAATGTCTTCTACTTCTCAGAGCACTTCTTAGGAAAGTCTGCAAAATTGACAGAGACCTCTAGGTTTTTCTTCTTATGTTCTCTGTATGTCTGCACAAAGAAGGCATAAGCAGACATCTTAAAATGTCTTTAAAAATGTTTGTTTTTACACTGGGGAAAAGAATCTTTATTCAATAAATGGTGCTGGAAAAACTGGATAGCCACATGTAGACGACTGAATCTGGATCCACACCTCTCACTTCTCACAAAAATCAACTCACACTGGATCACAGATCTAAACCTAAGGAGTGAAACTATTAGAACTCTAGAGGAAGAAGTTGGAAATTCTCTTCTAGATATTGGCCTAGGCAAAGAATTTATGAAGAAGACCCCAAAGGCAATTACAGCAACAGCAAAAATAAATAAATGGGACCTGATCAAATTAAAAAGCTTCTGCACAGCCATAGAAACTGTCACAAGAGCAAACAGGCAACCCACAGAATGGGAGAAAATTTTTGCGTGCTACAAATCCGACAGAGGGCTGATAACCAGAATCTATTTAGAACTCAGAAAAATCAGCAAGAAAAAATCGAACAGCCCTATCAA
>CAUYSK010109903.1:0-14060 GCA_963575035.1 Avahi laniger
ATGTTGCGAGTTGTCTCTGCTGCTTTACAACCCATTTTGAACTCGAATAAGAAAATCGCTTGAATTTGCTTTTTGTTTAACATCATTTCCATAGTCTAAAATAAATATAAAATAAACAACAAGTAATAAGTCATGAGCGAAAAAACATAAAGCAAGAAATGCACATTAAAATGATGTACAACCACATTTAAAAATTCCAATATCAAACGGCAAATTTCAACAATGTTAAAACTGCAATTACTTTTGCACCAACCTAATAGTTTTTATTATACATTTAGAGTTTGAGCTATGTTACATTAAATTTTAAAAATTCTTTTTAAAACAGGAACACTAATACATGTGTATGGCTGGATTATCACTGGAAAATTGGAAACCTTTGATTTTGATGCTGAATACATTGATAGGTAAGCACGTGTTTCTTTCTGTGTTCAACTAGTTACATACAGGCTGGATGGCTTCCTGGGACCAGCTTCCCTGGTAGTAATAAATTGTAAGCAGTTGGCACAGAATTGCTATTTTCCACTTTGCAGTTTATGGTCCCTGGTGAGCTGGGCTTCAGCAAACTTTGTTAATGTAATTGCAACTGGTCGATTAAGTTGGTCCATTTATTTACTGACAACTAGTCACTCTGGGCTCAGCGTGAAATGCACTGTAATTGCATCTGCGGATTTTCTTTTTCAATTCTCACCCTTCCTCCCCTTGTTTCTGAGGTTGAAATAAATTCTTTATAAAATAATGTGTAAACCCAAAAGCCCATTATAACTTTCTCGTTTGCTTGTTATCCATTTTGTACATTTAGAAATTCTATTAGTGGGATCAGAGGAAAATGTGGACACAGGTACTAAAAGCCATTGAGTTTTTAATGTTTCCTGGGAATAATTGGGATGTCAACATGACTTTCTTCACCGGAGACTTGTTAAGTAGAAAATGTTACTAGTAAATCATCCACACTAGGGAGAGAGGAGAATAAGATGGAAAGTGTTGAAACTGTGGAGTTTGTGGAAAGCTCTAAGCAACTGTGATCATTCAACAAATGAAGCAATTATACTGAGGATTTGTAAGGTAGAAGGAAAGGAACATAATCTCGCTATATGCTCAGCTGCATAGATTCTATATGCTGTGTTTAATTCTCCTTCACCCCTGGACGGGCTGGTGGCATCCTCTTCTGTTTTGCTCCATCTCTCTGATCCCACCCTATTTGAAGAGAACATGAATTGATTACTCTCAAGACCTACATTTCTGATGTTAAGTAAAGGTTAACTTGTCTTACAAGAAAATTACTCTTTCTGTGGGGGATAGAAACCCCTAGTACATTCTTGCCAATATGCCATATTTACTACTTAGTCCCATCTCAGCGTTGGTCTGGGATCTAGCCTTTGAAAGGGGAAATAAAGGCATAAAATCTGCAATAGCTCTGTGTAGACCCAATATGGCCAGTGTGGAGATGATGAAGATTTTGTGGGAAAGGAGAGATGCTCCCTCTGCAGTGTGAAAGCATGTGCCATGAGTACCTCCTTCTCTCTTGCTAAGAGTTTGACTTGACATCCCCTAGCGCACAGCCTTTAGTCTCCTGTCAGGGTGCACAATAAATCCAGAGGAAAATGTTCATGGCTATGTTTTCTCTGAGTTTCGTCAGGGATGTTTGTTGGGAGCATTGCACTATTCTCCCATACCTTTTGTTTCCATTTTTTTATCTAGCCCATTGATCTTGGAAGCTCAAGAAGACAAATGGGTCACTCCTTGCTCTCTTGTAAACAGACAGACAGGAAGCCGGTGAGTGTCTTTCTTTCCTTGCCAATCTCTACGCATTTATGTTCTTCCGCATGAATACAACACACACACACACACACACACACACACACACACACACACACATACTCTCTCTTTCTCTTACATACACAAACACACACAGACACATCTATTTTTTAATATAAATCACTCATAACTGTTGACTACCTTATCTTTAGACTTGCTGAAAAAGACACAGGAATTGATTCAAAATGCATATTAAAGTGGATTCTAAAACCTTCTTTGAAAACAAATAACTAATACTTATTAAGGGCTTAATATAGGTCAAGGCCTGCTCTAATGCTTTTCATTTAAGTCATATGATAATCTTGTAAGTGTGTACGTTATTAGTCCCAGTTTACAAATTAGGAAACTGAGACCCAGGGAAGTTAAGTAACTTACTAAAGGTCTCACAGAAAGCAAGTGGAAGAAGTGGGATTTGAACCTCGTCTGACTAACCAGTCCCCGGAGTCCACACACTTAACCACCGTACTTTAATGACTAGCCAAAGAAAAAAACAAGTATCTACATGTTCCAGTTCAGGTATCCAACGTTTTGCTGGATTTTTACTTTGCTCTGGACTGGGCGGATTAACCTTCCTTTGAGGCCATTATAAGAATTACACTTTGTAGATTAGCTTTTTGAGACTAGGGTATAGTACCACAGCACCCTGAACATGCCCAGTCTCTTCTGATCTCGGAAGCTAAGCAGGGTTGGGCCTGGTTAGTGCTTGGATGGGAGTCAAACTGTGAAACGTAGTTTCTTCCTGGCATCTTTGGTTTGTTTGCTCAGGATTGTCCTTTTTGGAGCTCACACTTGATAACAGATTTTTTTTTTTTTGATAAGAGTTTTGCTATACTTGCTGTATAACAGATTTTGGAAAGAAAGGACCAAATGGAGTTTAGGAGTAAGTTAAATTTTGTCTCTCACACTGCGTTTTGCTGGTAGCATATGTGTCAATGATAATTCTAGTTAGTGTTACCCTAAGCACTCACCCCAGTGAGCTCATTATACCTTCAGTACCTTCCATTTTCTCTGGTCAGTTTGCCTTTTCTTTTGTTTTCTACTTTCCTGATTAAAGAGCAGAACTTCTGAACCAAGTTGTCTGGCGGTTCTTACCTCAGTTTGTTTTCTCCTTAGCTATCCCATTCAGGAAGACCACGGCCTTGGGACTCTGCAGTGCCGTGTGGAAGGCGACTACATCGGTCTGTGAGAGAAGTAACATGATTTTAAAGTCTTACCATGTCTTTCTCTATATCCAGAAAAAAACAATTTCAAGAACTGGTTCTCATGAGAATAATAATTGTAACTACCGTTTGTTGAGAACTCCCTGAAAAACAGTGTATAAGGCATCTTATACATAAACTAATTTAATCCTCACATAATTGCTATGAGATTGGTGGAATTATTTTCACATTACAGGTGAGAACATTGAAGCTGGTACCTGGTGGAGCAGGATTTATCTCATTTCAGTCTAACTCCAAGCCTGGGCTCTTACCTGCTATGCAATACTACATTTGCCCTTTTATTCTTGAAAGTCCTCTATACCTGTGGTGTGTTTATTTTGGGCACCATTAAGGAAATTACAGATTTGGGCAGTAACTTGATGATATCAGAGTTGTTGGGTTTATGGTAGCAATGGCTTGGCCCCGGAGATTCCTGCATTAATGCCTGTTTCTTTGTGTTACAGGCTCCCAGAATGTTAGTTTCTCAGTATTTAACAAAGGAAAGTAAGTAACTGGGTGTAGAAGTAGGTAAATTTGTCTTCATTTTATATCATCTCTCTCTCTCATCTTGCTTACTTTCTTTAACCTTTTATAATAGAAAATTTCAAACATACACACACAGAATAGTATAATGAAACTGCATGTACCTTCTTGATTTCCTTTCCTTGGGTGAATATAATTGTGTCTTATGCACTCATCGGTAGGCAATGCAAGTGTTTCCATGTGGTGATGGTACAGCATTTTGGGAATTACCTCTTAAGTAATCTCAAAGTACTGTAGATCTAAAAGTGTCACATGTAGCTAATGAGGAACATGGTTTCATGAAATGCATTGTGCCATCCAGGAAGTGCCTTCTTCAAGATGGAAAGGTTCCAAATTTCAATGAGCTTTGGAGAGGTAAATTAGGATTCTGGATTCCATATATCCCATCTCATGCTCTGCCACTATATAATTTGCCAGGCATTTTCCTTAAAAATGCATTGTCTAGCTGATATTAATTTCATTGTGATGATGGTGATGTATTACCTATAGCTATACAGCCCAAAGTATGGAAATTTCTCTCTCTCATTTTGGAAGGAATAAAACTAATGTTTATTGACTAGTATTGATTATAGACCTTTCCACATTTATTATTTTACTTAGTGTTTGTGATGCTCTGTGAAGTAGGTATAATTCTCATACAATAATTTTGTAGATCAGGAAACACACTGTGACCCATTGGTATTGTTCTCTAGTCATCGAAGGGAGTTGGTATCCCAACTGTTCTAAAGATCAACAGAGGTTAGTTCACAATCTTCCTTTTAGGCAGCCAATTAAAAAAAATCACAATCCCAGAGGATGTTTTCAGCCAAAATACAGCTTTGTCTCTTTTAAAGGTCAGTGGTTGACAAGAGTGCATGGCTGATCAGTGCTAAACAGGAGCTTTTCCTGTACCAAACACATTCAGGTACTATTTCCTTTTACCTACACTCCTTACCCGCTCCTTCACACCTTGTTCAATGTTGGGCCTGCCTTCCCTTTCTCTTGGCCATTTCTCTATGATCATTAACACCTGAAACTATCCCTATAATCATGGATAGTCTTTTGGTTTTGGTTGAGATTAAGTTGCTTGTATCCGTGTCAGCTTTAGTTATTATATTGGAAAGAGATGTGATCATAGACTTCTGTACCAAGTCTATAGATATCAATTGAATGAAAGAGAGTCCTGTCTTATTCTATGTTCTGGAGAGTAACAGAAAAATGGTAGCACTTAAAAAACTCTTAAAGCACGTGTTTCCAGTTGCTCTAATACCCGATCTCTGAGATCTGTTTTATAATTTATGACTTGCTGATATTCATGCTAAGCTACTGTGTTGCCACCTGGTGAATAAACTCTCATACCAAAAACACGAATGCTGAAAACTGGAAACTTGCCCGAAATTGTGAACCCAATTCAGTGGTAGAACGATGACAACTAAAGAATAGTACTTAGATTCTAGGGTTGAATACATCAATGACACAGTCACTGAAGAAATGTCTGTGAGGTAGGTTTAGATCCCAGAAGCCACCAACATCTACCTTTGTCAACAGTGCAAGATATTTCATAGGTCATGGGCAAATGCCATTTATTCTCTAGGTAGCCTGATCCTGAAAAAGTTGGATTTTGACCCTTGCTTTGTTTTTCTTTAAACAGAGTAACTAGTCTGTCTGGGGGTATGTTTGTAGAAGCACCCAAGTTGACGGTTATAATGACAGTAGAAAGAAGATGTCAGGCTCTTGTTGACTGTTTTACATACAATCTCAATATTTATTTCATTTAACTGTAACACAGGTAACATTATCCCCATTTTACAGATGAGGAAACAGACTGAGGCAAAGTCACTTGTCCAGAGGTCCTAGTGCTAGAACATGCAGATCTAATTCCAAATCTTATGCCCATGGCCAATATGCTATGGGAAATACCCTCTTCTTGCCAAGCTCTTCTCACTCCGAGCTTCTTTGTGAGTCTTCCCTTCACTGTCGGACCCTGAAGTGCTAGGTAGGCTGACAGGTGTCCTGATCACACAGCTATTTTATATTTCCAGGGCCAATGTGTTTTTTGGATGAGGACTCACAGGCCAGAACTTTTTCATAGCAGAGGAGGTTGTGGGGAGAGGGGATGTGGACAATTGCAAAGAGCCCAGGACTGAGCTCCCCAAGGGCTGGCACTTAATCATAGTCAAGCTTGGTTAAGCCATTTAGCCTTTCTGAGCCTCAATTAAGCATCTATAAAATGGACCAAGAGGTGCTTGTCCTTCTAACTCCAAAAATTGTCTAAAGAAGTAGATGAGCAAGAGTCTTGGAATTTATCCAATATTTCCCTCTGCCGTTCCATTCCACATCTCCATTCAATCACCAATTTCTGTCAATTTTACCCACCATATATTTTTAAAATATGACGTATCCACTTTGTCACTTTATCTGTCCAACTACCGTCTGATGCTGGACCCCTTTGCCTCTTGTGTGGCTGTTGCAGTGCTTTCTAAGGGCCTGACACATCCGATGCATCTTCCCTGCTCACTGTCCTCTGCTGGCTTCCCATCCCTACGAAATGGGCCAAGCTTCTCATCTCCAGCTCTGTTGTTTTCTCTTTCATATTCCAGCAACACTTAGGTGTGCTGTGCAATTTCCTCTCTCCACACTCAGGCTATCTCTTCCTCTAAGCGCCCTCTCTTTCTCCCCTTCTCTAGCCCAGTTCTAATTTCTCCTTAAGACTCAGCCCAGATGTCATCTCTAGAAATTTTCTTCTATTCTTCCATACCCCCACCCCACTCCTAGCCTTCTCCTGTGTTCTTTCATGTACTCGCTCTAATTTTGCTAACCAAAGGTATTAATATTATAATTATAGTTTTGTGTACCTGCCTCTCTTTACCATGCTGATCTCCTTCAGGACAGGAACTATTAAATATTTTATATTCATCTTTATATCCATAGTACTATATAGCAGGTGCTCTGTGCATATTGAAAAGAATTATAAAATATCTATAACTATGTGAAAAGTTTAAGAACTTCATAAATTATCTTGTCTATAGTCTGTGTAATTTTGAATGTGTATCAAAAGAACATGTTAATCTCTACATGAAGCTCGTACAAAATTCCAATGTCAATGTAAAAAAAGAGTTATAAAATAGTAGGTTAAAAGAAAGGGGCCATTATTATTAGTGGTGAATTTTGATATTTGAGTGTGAGAGATCAACCTTTGCCCACATGTATCTCCACTGTTTTGATTTATGGATAATAGCATTAGAAAACATTCTCATAAAATTTATATTTTAAGGTGGTAACCGTCCATAATTAGCCTCTTTGTACCTTCAGAGAACACAATTCCTCTTTCACCTGGAAAAGGGGAACTAGAACTGTCAAATTTGATTGATCACAGGAGAGAAAAGGATGAGATAAGATTAAATTCATGGGGATATGTGACATATGACTACAGGGGGTTTCATGCAATCAGGGGCACGTGGGAAGGAGCATTCAGCATGGGGGAGAGTGGAAGGAGCTGTAGTTCATTCTTTTGCTTAGAGTGAACTGTAGATTCCTGTGGGTGAATTGAGGCCTTTCCTGGTAGATCCAAAGTTGATTCCTCCATGCAATGTAACCTACTGTTCCCTGACATGCACGTAGAGTCCTTGAGGTCAGGAGACAGATTTCCTAGAAAAACATTATGGTATGCAGGGGATTTTGCTGATACCACAAGTGACTCTACACTTTCCCTTGTGTCCAAATATTGATCCTGTGTAATATATATTTCTAGTCCTTTTCTTATCATGTGTATTTTTAAATAGCTCTTACTAGAAAATATTCCAATTGTTGCTGGGTTTAGAGAGTTAAAGAAATAAATTATTGACAGCTTCTATTATTATGTCATTATCTAGGTCATATCCTGGTCTGTATTTGGATGCTTACTTTTTTTTTTTTTAAACTCTCGTAGAAGTATTATCTGTGTTTCCAGAAACTGGGAGCCTTGGAGGAGGAACAGACATCACAATTACAGGAGACTTCTTTGACACCTCTGCCCAGGTTACTATTGCAGGTAACTATGTTGAAATGGCTGGAAATAGTTCATAGTGCTAAATGCTGTGGGAGATGCTGTAGCTGTTACGGCATGAGGAGTGTGTGGAGGGGTGGTGGGCAGTCTTTGCCCTTCTAACTTACCATGCCAACCTGCTCTAAGTTCTTCTACCTGTGTTTGGTTGAGACCAGGTGTGATTTCGTTCCTGTTCCTCTGCAAATGTGTAACAGGAACAGGATGTCCTGCAGGCACGCTCCCAGCACGTGACAATTCCCTCAGTGTCCCCATCTTGGGGGTAAAGAGAAGAAAAAGTATAGCTGCCTCTTCACAAAGATCTACTTTTACTGAAAAACAACCCTCCTATACACCCTCCCCCGTTAGCCATCTTGTTCTAGATAAGCAGGAATGGCTGGTCATTTGCTATGCAGATTCTTCTGGAATGCCCCCTTGGCAAACCCTTTTGTGGACCTATCTAGAACCTTTTGTCTAGTCAGATAGGATGCTCCTTTAGTGACACCAAGGATGCTGGACAGTGTCCTCGCTCTCATGTGATACTTACCTCCCAAGCTCAGCCAAGTAGTTCCGTATGTCCCCAGGGAATGGGCTTGCATCCCGTGGCTTTCTTTCTGATTACGCTGCTCTGCACTCTGCCTTCCCTGGCCTCCTTCAATTGGGGTGACAACCTTTGCTATTAATAATCTGTCCACATCCAGCCCTTTGACGTAGAACAGGAGCCTGTCTCCTTCAGTTTGGCCCTGCCATCACATCTATAGATCTCTGTCTATATACCTATATGTATGTTACCTATATGCATAAATATTTTTATTCTCCTTAGGCATTCCTTGTGATATTAGACATGTGTCTCCCAGGAAAATTGAATGCACCACTAAGGCTCCAGGAAAAGATGCGAGGCTCACTGCTCCTCAAGCAGGTAAGGAAATAACTGGGGCTGTTCAAACAACTCTCTAGTTATATTTTTCATTGTGAGGGGCTGGAGAATAGAAATAAAAGTGTTTCAATTCTGTCTCAGCTATTTGGTTAGCTCAGTGGCTCTCGGCCCATGATACCGTTGTCAAGGCTTTCGTATTAGGAAGTTTCTTAGATTTATTCAGATGTTTGGTGACATTGCACTCCTAATCCCAGCCAGTTGTATAGCCAGTGGGGTTCAGTGGAGACCAGGATCCAGAAAGCATAACTGCCCTCAAGACATTGTTACAGTGACTGGAGGAAGCCCCCAAACTGCCATTGGTCGGGTCAGTTGGGTGCCTGTTGCGTGAGCAGACAGGAGCTTTAGAGCACGCTCTGCTTTGCTCACAGCAGCAGCATTAGACAGGGCTGGAGAATGGGGAACAATGGGGTGCATTAAAGTGTTGTTTTTTCTTCCCTGTGGGCATCTCTCTGCTGCTTTGAAAAACAGGGATGTCCCGTGACGTTGCCACCAGTTTATGCCTGAAGTGGGCAGAACGGGAAGAGGCTAGGGAGCAGGTTTCACCTGCCCTCTGTTTAAAGCTTCCGCTTCAGGCGGTAAATTAAAAACACGGCACTGGAGCGCTTTTCTGCTACACATTCGAACTGAAGGCTCAAGTGTAGTCAGGGATTAAGGGCGGTTAGCAGGTTACCCAACCCGGAACCACAGGCTGCTTGTTTGTGCACGAGGGGTCTTAACGATTAAACTCCAGGCAGCGAGAGAGCCAACTCCAGAGGCTCGGCACCTGCGGGGAAAGTTGCCTACTAGGGGAAGAAACCTTTCTAAAGAAAGGCCATTCAAGTGTGAAAATGCACGCAAAGCTTTTGCTTGAGAATTCTCCAGCTCCCAGATCTGCAGTTTTTATTCAGGGAAAGCTCCCATCCAAGGAAATAAAACTACTGAAACAAGTAATCGAGAGAAGGTGTGTTTCCTGTCAGGAAATAGACTGCTTTAGCTACTTGGGTGGTGCTAGGACAATTTCCTGAAGGCTGCTGTTTTTGACAGTTAGTTAGCAATGTCCTTTATGAAGAGCTTTGGAGGTTTCTTCCATGGAAGTAGGGCGAATGACTACCTAAAGCAGTGGTTCTCAACTGGGGGCGATTTTTGCCTCCCCCAGGGGGACATTTGGCAATGTCTAAAACCATTTGTGGCTGTTACACCTGGGGTGGTGGTGGTGATACTGACATCTAGTGGCAAGAGGCCAGAAATGCTGCTAAACATTCTGCAATGCACAGGGCAGCCGCTCACTGCAGTTATCCAACCTAAAATGTCAACAGTGCTAAGGTTAGGAAATTCTGGTTTAAAGCAATATTCTTAGAATATGCTTTTATTTTTATGCTTATTCCTTATCTATCTCTCCATTTTAGGAACTACTGAGGAACAACAGTAGTAGTTTAATAAAAATTATCATAGCTATTCTTTATTGAGCACTTACTATATATTTCAGGTTGTTTGAGTATGTATATATTTTCCCTTAGTCCTAGTGTATTATCTGTATTTATTATTAGTCCCATTTTGATGCATGAGAAAATGAAGACACAAGGGCATTAAGCAATTTGTACATCTAGTAAGTGGCAGAGCTGGAACCTGAACCCACAGCTAAAAGATTCCAGAGCTTTTACTCTCAACCCAAGTTAGTTTCCAGTATTGACTGTATCTGTGCCTTTGGCTTCAGGGTTTGCTTACTATGAAACACAAATTAATACAACATAATTTAAATATCACATAATAGCAGCATGCCACATAATTGGCACTGTGTGTTCAGGTCCACAGATTGAGGCCACGGCACTTGAAAAATATAAGGATTGCCAATTTTCTGGGAAAAGGGGATTTTAGGGAATAGAATTCCCAGATCGAACTGGACCTTAAAAGATACCACAGTCTGCTTCTGGCTTCAGGAATCACAGGGACAAGTCACGTCACAAGCACACAATCACATTGTCTTTCTTTTCTTAACCACAGCATCTGTTTGCCCATTCACATTTTCTCCTGAACCTGGTTCTCTTCCCTAGGAATTCCCCTTAAAAAGGGCTTCCTACTCTTCTCTGGTCCTCTGAGAATATCAGCCCTCATTATTTCTTATCAAGTCTCTTTTCAAGAAGCTAGCTCCTGCCCCAAGGAATGTGTTCTGCTTTCCAGAACATTTGTATTATCTATAGAACTTTCTACATGACTACTCTATCTGGCTCTCAGTTGACTCACCTCTACAGATGGTACCTGCGTTATCTTTCACTCTGTAATTTGGAATAAAGCGGTCTCCCAATTTGGGGAGCAATGCGTTGTGATGTTTATGAGATATACCTATCTTACAGGCAATCGAGGGCTTCTGTTTGAAGTTGGAGAGGCTGCTGATAGCTTGGCACTGACCAAAGCCACCCCTGGGTACAGGTGGCAGATTGTCCCCAATGCCAGTTCTCCATTTGGATTTTGGTCAAAGGAAGGACAACCTTTCAGGTATGTTGTAGGAAAAGTGGAAGTCCATATCAAAAGCATCTTTACTAGCCCAGGTGAGGTTAGGATACAGATAAGGAAGGCAGTAAAATATCCAAGGGAGAATATATAATATTACCAATTCAACAATAGAGTTTTGACAGTGTTCCCAGCACTGTTGGTCATGCTAGTGACTTTTGTAGGTGCATAGACAAATTTTGATCAATACGTAAAATTTATATTTTCTACAACTCAGTTTACAAGCAACTATGGAGATGACTGTCAATTGGAACATTTAGCTGGACAGGCTAGGGTTAGGATTAGGGTTAGGGTTAAACAGCGGAATAAAACTTGCTGCAGGTTAAGAGGTATGACTAACATCTGGCTGTTGCCAAAGAAAGATGCTAAGATTTGCAGTTCAGGCATATGAGGGAGCAAAGGCTGGGCAGCAAACAGTTCTGCTGGAACAGACTTCCAGTGCTGAACGTCAGCGCAATAGCTGGTATATAGCAGAGGAAGCTCTTATGGCTCTGTGAGACGTTGTTTTCTGCAGGAGTGACTGCATTGTGATTGTGATTTTCCTGTTGAGAGTTGTTTTCTGTCTTTTTAATCCTTTCCTCTCAAGGATGCAATCACAATTTCTAGTTTTCTAAAGTGAGCTTAAAAATATAAAAAGTTTGAGAATTGCTTAGACATACTGTTTCCTTGGTGAGTTCTCAGTGTGTATATTGAGGGGTGGATCCTTCACTGAGTGACAAATCTCTTTTTCCCTTCAAAATCCTCCTGAGAGAGGCAGGTTGTGACATCTGAGTGTGCACTTCAGCCAATCTGTGACCTTCCCCAAAGATTTTACCATTATAGATCTCAACTAAATTGTACAATGAGAAGCTTTGCTTCCTGTTTAGAGAATTTCAGGCATTTGAGAAGCCAAGTAGGGATGATAACCTGCAAAAAGAAGAGTGTTTCCTGAAGCCTTTCTAACTAGGCATTTAACTGCCAATTTATGGTTTTATTTTTTATTTTATTTTATTTTATCTTTTTGGAGACAAAGTCTTGCTTTTTTGCCTTTGGCTTGAGGGCAGTGACATGATCATAGCTCACTGCAACCTCAAACTCCCGGGCTCAAGTGATCCTCCTGCCTCAGCCTCCCCAGTAGCTGGAACTACAGACATGTGCCACCATGCCCAGCTAAGTTTTCTACTTTTCATAGAGATGAGATCTCCCTCTTGCTCAGACTGGTCTTGAACTCCTGACCTCAAGTGATCCTCCTACTTCGGTCTCCTAGAGTGCTAGGATTACAGGTGTGAGCCACCGTGCCCAGCCTAATTTATGGTTTTAAAGCGGTAGCAATTTGTGATCTATTGTAGCACCTAATAATGCATCTCTGTCATAGTTTTTGAGGACCATTAATAATGTTCAAAGGAAAACCTTTCAGCTTTATTCAGTGTGTATGAGAATGTTAAGGGGTGAGTCAGACTACCTCCAAAGGCAAAAGAATATTTGACTTCTGTGGTGGGAATTGTAGGGTATGACCCTTTAGTGCCATTTTGAGGAGCCAGAAACCAGACGGTAACTCATTTTGCATTCTCTCACTCATTCATCTCTTTAAAATCCAAAAAATTTAAATTAAAGAATTGGAATATTTATTTATTGATTGGTAAATTACTGTTATTGTATTGATGGACCTTTAAATTGTTCTTTTTTGAAACTATTTTAAATAAGAAATTCTCTGTAAAGGTAAAAATAGCATGTATACTTTAAAGCAATATTTAAAACCTAATATTGATAATCTGAAGATTTAAAAAATAAGAAAATGTTCTTAGTATTTATTTGGGTAGTTTAATCAGTTTCTTAACCATATCTATCTGTAATATTAGGTCACTGGAATTTATCTTAAGCATTAAAAAAAGGAGTTAGTTTTTAAATGTTTTATAAAATTGCCTGAAATCTTCTTCAAAGTTGCATTTTATGGCTTTTAATTTGAAATTACTGGCACATTCAATTGACTCTTCTCTGTGGACCATAATTTTTAATTGGCAAAACACTCTCTGCAGGTGTTGAGGTCTCTGGTAAGCTCAGAGCAAATTCTGATCAGTGATCTCTCTTTATTTCTAATAATAAGAATATTTATTATTGATTGAGTTTCTGCCATGGCCCGGGGCCTGTGCTGGCCGAGTTAGGTGATTTCTCAGCTAAGCCTCCATGTGGTCCAAAGCCGTGGCTTCAACACTCCCAGAGGTAACACAACTGCAAAGGGGTTTGTGGCCAGTGCAAAGGGATGGATTGGGATATTGAGACTACGCAGGTGCTATAGCTCTTTCTAGAATATTCTGGACTATCATGCGGCATAAGAATCAGGCTTTTCTTCCTCATTACCATAAAGAAAAACAAAGTGCAAGGGCAACCATTTGTTGGTTTCCTGATTCAGACCTTGGTTACTCTTGCTGGACTCTGTGTTCTTCCACTTTGACAGAGCCCGGCTCAGTGGATTCTTCGTGGCTCCAGAGACAAATAATTACACTTTCTGGATCCAGGCAGACGGCCAAGCTTCCTTGCATTTCAGCTGGTCAGAGGAACCAAGGACTAAGGTATTTACTTTCCTCTCATTCTCCTTTTAGTTGTCCCCAGGCCTGTAACCCTGAAGAAAGAAAGAATCAGAGCTGAAGCTCTCATGTTCTAAAGACAGTTGTAACATGCCATTAGGTGACCAGGGACTTTAATTGTTGAAAAAGAATTTGGCTGAATGTGATGGCACCTACTGTTTATCGGGCATTTACTTTAAGCCAGGCGTTATGCTACATCTTTTATATACTTTGTCGCTAATCTTCACCATGTGTCTGTATACATATATATATATATTTTATATATATCTTTTCCAGATGAGGAAATTGAGGCTTAGAAGGATTATATGACCAATCCACTTGGATAGTAAGAGGGAAATTCAGGATTCAAAGCCAGAGTTGTCTGACTCCAAAACTTATGCTTTTTCCACTCATTTTGGGTAGAGATATAGCCAGCTTTATGTAGAACTCTCCCCATCAACTTTGACGGATAAGTTAAGGTAAAAGTGCCTTTAATAAGCAGCCGAAATTCACTTGTGCCATTGACAAAAAATGAC